>JAOEJH020048933.1:0-12356 GCA_025448215.2 Palythoa grandis
GACATTCTTCAAAATAACAAAGAAATGTTGACTTAGTTATAAAAATTCGAAGCCAATATCTGAATTAAATGGAGTCAGAAAAGCGGTGTTTGTCCGCATTTCAATCCCACAATACTCTGCACAAATTATTTTTAGATACCAAAGAAAACGCTATTATGGTTGCATCAAGTACTTCGCTGTTTTAATTCATGTTTCCATCTTTCCTCGAACAGGTATGAATTGTTCTGGTTGCCGCTGGCCGCTCAGACTGACAGCACGGCATTGGTTCCCCCCCTGGACATCGCGTGGGTATGGCACGTTCACATGTTGTGTCCTCAGCGTTACGAGCGGGACTGTATCAGAATTGTCAACAGGTTGATAGATCACAAACTTATGAGCAAAGATAAAAGGCAAGTAGGAAAGGAGAAAGCAAGGAGAATATGGCAATCGTGTTTTCCAAGAGAACCTTTTGAGATCGATATCGACAACCCGCCCTCCTCGTGTCCTCGTTACATCTCCCAGATCACCTACGATCTCAAAGCTGCAGCAACTCGACAAAGTTCGTTCTTCTACCAAGTATCACTTCCTCATTACCGAGATACAAAGTTTCTTTCAAAGGCCTTGGAGCGTTATGGATTCTTTCTCAAGCTTAAAAAACTTCACCCTGAAAAGTTTCTTGTTCCATGCTATGACATTGATCTGATCTGGCACTCGCACCAGGTACATCCGCTGGCCTACAAGAACGACACAGTTGCATTGCTTGGAAGCTTGCTAAACCATGACGACACGAATGTTGATCGCTCGTTTAAATCAAAGCTTGCTATCGCTGACGAGGAGACAGAGTCCTTGTGGCGTTACTATGGCTTAGAGTACCAAATCCCCGGGACAATGTACCGGGGAGAAGCTCCTCTCCCACCACCTCCCAGACCCAGGGGACTTTACTTTGACTTGGCTATTAAAATGTACAATATTGGTTTGCTGAGTTTAGAAATAAAAAATCTTGAGCCCGCCAAGTCTTACAAGGCGAAGCTGTACGTGGAAAATAGCTCATGTGTGTTATTTCAAGGAAAGGTTAAAGGAAATTATTCATTGCATGCTGCAGAACCTTTGAGCTGTTTCCGCTTCAACAACGACTCAAACAGCGGGTTGAGAATCGAGATTGCGCAGTGTGAATTTTTATGTAAAAGTAAGAAGATTATAGACCAGCACGTGAGTGTGAAGGAATATATTAACAGCGCAGTGGTCAAGACGTTTGGGTCAGACCTAATGACGCACTCCGTTGAGCTCCAAGGAGGAGCTAAACTTGAATTTTCAATGCGAATCCTTGACCTTCCAGAAGTTCTTGGTTATAGCTTTAGAGTAATTCCGCAGAAAAATATAGAAATTAAAAAGTTTCGGCATCCCGCTGATATTCTTGCCGCTCCTAAACTTTTTCTATCCCCCTCAGCCCTTGAAAAATATTCTGTTCCGTGTGAAATGTTGCTTCACAGAGTGACAAACAACCTCAATATTGACTCATTTTTCTGCCGAGTTGTTCACGCCGCGCAGTTCAAACTATCAGTTATAGAAATTATTGATTGCTATGGCAACGTAGTAGCCACGTCACACCTTATCGACGAAGAAACACTCCCACAACAAGCGCAGTTGGACAGCAACAAACAAAGTTGTTCTTATGAACCGAAATGTGGCGAGAGAGCCATGCTGATAAAAGGTAGATACGACTGGGGAATCGTCCTTGGTCGATGGCTCATGTACAAACGTAACACGTTCGGTGGTTGCCATGGATACTTGCAGCTTGGCTTCTTCAGCATCAAAGGAGGGAACATGTACACGGAAGTAAATAGAAGTTCCAACTCTCTCGAGTATTCCATCAGTCTTCCTAGTGAAGGTGATGCTTTTCAGAGTTGTTCTATGCACGTTGACCTTGCAACTGGACGCGTGACAATCCCAGTAGAGTGCGAGGACGTCCCGGAGGCGTTGGCATTAGCGGTTTCCGTTGGTGTGTTGTTTTTACTCTGCCAACCATACGTACCACACGATCCCGGCATACCCAGCGCCCCCGCTTTGTCAAAAGCTAAACTTGCATCGAGTCCACGTGGTTTTGCCAACGACCAACTCCAGATGGTTGTTGCTGCTGGTTTTTACTCTGAAACAGTTCCCACAAATGTTTTTTGTTATCATTGTTTGAATCAAACGTACGGGAAGACAGAAGACTTCTGTGACGCGGCTGCTTGCGTTAGCGGTTGTGGGGGTTGTATTGCTGGCGCTGCAACCGTTCGGGAAAAGGGAAGTGTGAATGAAGTGCGAGAAACGCGATGAATCAAAACATAACTGTGAAATACAACAGGAGGCCGCTACGTTTGTAGATCTATCAGTATCAGCCGTTTTCAATAAGCGTAACTGAGCTCACACTCATCAATTCTTAAAGCCACACACAAGGAAAAACGTTTTAAATCTTCTATTATTTAAAGAGACTTATATTCAAATATAGTTTAGAGTTTTAAGTATTTACACCATAATTACTAATTTTAATTTTTAAAATACACTGTAAGATAAGAGATTTATGCTTATGTTTTGGAAAATAAAGGTACGTTCATGATGATGATAATGATGATTTCGCTTCGTAAACCGAGTTATAGCGGATATGATAGTATTCCTGACAAACATGAAATTATCATAATTGTGTTTGAAGGATATCAAGGTGGATGCCATAACACGAGAGCCTGAGCTCCACAAGTAACCAACCGAATGTTTGATGACGAAGGTAAATAGCGAGATAGCCCAATAAATTTTATCAGGAAATTAGTTCACCAGACCTCTCTAACTGCCCCCGCAGGGCGTTTGCCCAGGGGCCTTAACCCAAGGGGGCATATCAGCAGGGCGCCAGCTGGTATCGGGTAATTTATCAACAACAGCAACAGTATTGGGTAATGCTTGCAAGTCACGATATCGTTTTTACCTGCTTAGGTGGTGAGAAATATCTTGCATCCCAGTGATTTCTTCGAGCTCAAAGACATCATTGATACAAATATTGGTTGACGGAGCGGTCATCTCTTCTAAGATCTGGGGTCGTCTCTCGAGTTCCGCACATTTGCTGAGATTTGTCGATCTCAACCTTACTCCAAGGCTTTTTCTCCGGGTACTCCGGTTTTCCTCCCTCAGTATAATCGACACCATGTTAACTAGTGCATCTAGTATTGAAGATAATGCTCGTAAGGAACTACGTGTCCTATTCACTGTCTCCAGCGATTGGATCCTTCCGTAAATGTTGATAAAGTATTTTTATAGTTGATAACAACTCTAAACAAAACTTTGAATACGTTCAAAGTTCAAAAGACTTTAAGACAATTAGATCGCTCGTAAGTTGGGGTTCGAACGACAGCGAGACTTCAAATTTATGTCAACTCTCCATGTTTGTTGATCAACCAGTACCGACAGCTATCAAAGCGTTCACCTTTGAGGAATCCAAAGGGGCTAAGATAAACAAAGATACAATGAAACAAAGAAACTAACCACTCTTTTTTTTTATAATCACCAGAGCGGAACGAATACGAATCTTGGCGAATGTTAAATTGTGCTTGGTTTGACGTTGGATGCGCGGTCACGGTTACGACAATAGACAATTGGGGTGTGATGCCTCGTTTGTCCATTGGTCACTTACCATTGTAATCTGTTCACGGTCATGGCCATATAACAATGAAAAAAATAAAATAAATATAAGAGAACAAAAACATGTTTCCTAATCGGTCGGCTCTACCTAGTCCGCTCTTCAGCAGACTCAACTGAAAAATGAGTAGCAGTTATTAGTAACCTGCCATGGATTAGTGACCTATTCAGAACGATTTATACTCTAATCTGGTTTATACTACAGAAGCCGGGGTTATCACACCGGACTTATGATACGGCGTTCATGATGATACCGCCGAACTTACGAGCTATCTAGACTCGGGAAAGTATCTTGCTTAGTTACGTTCTACCCTAACTTGTTGTCTTATTTTTGTTGACCAACCCTAAACTTAATCCTTTATCAGATTAATTTTGGTTGATTTGACTGGTTTAGCGATCTTTCAAAGATTGATGAATTATAATCGATCAGTAAAACTTGGTGTACGTATATTCTTTAGAACTTTGTTTTTTCTTTTTAATGTTTTTAAGACCTCGCCACAGTACAGCCTCAAAATACAAACACGATGCGTAAATGCAATTTCCTAAATCGCTCTTACGCGCTTGGAGGTACCTCTTTAGCTAGTCAGCGATATCAAGAAAGTATCGGTTCTAAAACAAGTCAAACCTATGTAACACGCAACGAATTAACAATTGTTTTCCTTTTTTCTCATTTTCATTCCATGTATCTTAGGCTACCTTAAGCTAAGCACCAGTGCGACAATCACAAGTTGGTTGAGTATGATTTTATCAGTTAATTATCCACTGGCTATCAAAAGAGATCAACTCGATCGCACGAGCGCCAGCACTCGTACTAGTCCACCACACCCACAACTCGAAGCATTGCTCAACGTTCAGTCTCCAATATACACGAACAAGCAACTGGCTTTTCCTTCAATGCTCGCTCCAGCATATCCCAGAAATGAGGCCGTACATCCGGGTTCTCCCAGTCGACGTACGTTTTATCTTGTAGCTCCAGCGGTACTACGCATGCTCTGTACAGTACCGGTACAACTTTATGATTGCGGACTCGCGCCAAAGCGTGCTGTAACTCATTCTGGCACCAGTTGCTCTTTATAAAATCTGGAGATAAAACTGCTAAAGTTCTCTTGCTCTGATAAATTGCTTCTGCAATATTTGTAACAATTGCATTCCCAGGCAAGAAGTCGCGATAATCAATACAGCAATTGAATCCTCGAGATTCGAGCATCGAAACGAGGTTTTTGACCCAGTCTCCATCCTTTGAGCTATACGTGATAAATACATCATAACGTGCTGGAATGGTCTCTTCCTCTGCAGCTGTAAAGTATAAAACATATCTCATTAAAATATAATCATTCTGGCCAGTTGTAGGGAATACAGAAACTGAGTGCTAGTTCCAAGATGATTTTAATGTACTGGCACCGTGGTCAAGCGATTGTCCGACCAACTAAAACGTGTCCTAACGAAATTCAAACTAAGAACTACGTTCAGGCCACATAACACCATCCGCTCGATTTTCAAGAGTCCGAAAGACAGGCCATCAGTGGAAAAAGTCACTGGTATCGTCTATATTAAAGTCAAGTACAACGACTACACTTTTATCTGAGTCAGGAATAGCAAGCGCCGCTGGTCGTCACGAGCCACAAAACACAAATTACAAGACATGCGGAGCGTGACGGCCACGATATTCATCCTAATCGTGCAAAGTTGCAAGAAAAGAACGTGACTGACTGCAACAAAAGCACGTTAATTTAATCGCTCGGGGGACTCACGACAGCCAACTTTTTAGCGCCAGTACAACAACAAAAAAACAACAAAAACTTTATTCAGTACTCAGATGGAAGATTACAAGAGGTTTGTATTAAGGGTAATTGCAGGAAGAGAGCACAAGCTACTTAGAAAATAGCAAAGCTAATCGAGCTAAGTAGCCAGCTAATCGAGCTAAGTAGCCAAGTGGGATATCTAAATAGATCATTTCTCCTGAATAAGACAAACAGTCGCTGCCCAAGATTTGAGAGATACTTTTAAAAGTTTAAAACATTTTTACCGTATTTTAGGTGTTGGATTAGCTTTTATAATTTATCATTTTATGTACTACAATGTGTATACTAATTTCAAAAAAATGTACATGAATTGTCGGTATGAAAATTCAAATTTAGAGAAAGCGAAATGACGCAAAAAAGTTAGAAGCTGCCCGCATCTTACTTTGACCTTTACGTATCGTCAAAAAGAGGAATACACTAAGAAGCGAATTAGTGTCCTTTTAACTCGTCACAAGCGCCGTATCTGAAATATTAGTATTTAAAAGATGTTCAGTTAATTCTATTCTTGCCTTAAAGAAAAACTAAGCACGTCCAAATAAGGAATACAATATACATGGTATAAACCTTATTCCAAAATGGCGGCAATTTTAATATTCTTTTGTCTACATTCAAATTAGCCTCGCTAACCTCGTTCTTGAGTTAAACTTTCAAAAGAATATGTTACCCAAAACGAGGCTAGTGAGGCTAATTTGAATGTAAATGTGCTGCACATGCGTGCTAGTAATGACACAGCCACTAAACCGGGCACTATGGCCTCGTGGGTCTGAGGGACTAAGCCCGTACTGAAATCCTTAAAGAAAGAGTGAGCCTGAATGTTAGCGGCCGTGGACAGCTGTTTCGGCCTTGTTGGGCCTCATCTGCCCTATTTGGTGGCTGTGTCACTACTAGCACGCATGTGCAATACAATTCTGTTTATTCTTCCAACCACATCCCACAAGCGTTACGCTTTCACATTAATTTGAATGTACTGTAGACAAAAGAATATTAAAATTGCCGCCATTCTGGAATAAGGGCTAAATATATCATCACTATACAGTCACCCCCACCCCACCCCCCTTATTCCTCCCGTACTTCCAAATGGGAATGTAAACTAAATACCTAATCTGACCTGAGGTAATCATTGCATCAAAAACTTGTGATAACAAAACCTACCCAACAGAGAGGAGTTCGTGCTTGAGCTGGGAGTATTTTTGTGTTGATGGTACTGACACGATTCCTTGTGGAACTTTTCCATTGCAACACAAGACTTTGTTGCACTAGATTTGTACAAAGAAGAATTTAAGTGTGATCTGCGCTTGAGGTACACCGCAATGGCTGCAACTACGGCAACAACAACTGTAATCCCTCCAAAAACTCCAAGTAGGATTTCTAAGCGTTTGTCATTCCTGCCGTCTAAATTTCCTGTTGATATAAAAGAAAACATGTTCAGGTGGACAGCCCATTCAATCGTTGTTAACCCTTTCAGCCCCAGGCAATTTATCAACATCTAACTTCTCCTTACAAAACTCAAACAAAATAATTTAACTGGTAATGAGAAATAAGGAATTGATCAAATGGATTAAGCAGTGGAAGTTAAAAAGCTAAATTCTCCCAAACTGCTTATATAGAAAGTATGGAGCTCAGTTGGGAGCATTTGCATTTGTCATTTGTCGTGTTTGGGGCTTAAAGAGTTAAGGTCGCAACCCTGCCAACCCATTTTTTCAGGACTGCAACTTTTAGCGCGACATTTAGCCTACCAGTCTACCCCCATTTCCCCCCACACACACACCCTCCCTTTCCCTAATTCTGAACGGGCGGTTTGAAAAGTGCAATTGTCCTACTATCTGAACTATTGCCCATCAATACAAACTAAATGTACTGCTGCAAAACGTCACTCGGAATGGAAATATAACTCATAAAAAAGAGAATAAGCGACAGAGCACATTAAGTAAAATTTAGGACGAAAGTAGGAATATTACTTTATTGAAAGCAAAAATGCGTGAAATCTTTGATTTTCGAAACTTCATAAATTATCTTTGAGAATGCATCGCGTCATGGTTTCCTGCACTCATCTCCTTTTCTCCTACACGGAAACCATTTCCCATTTTTAAATTCTATTCTAACTGGAAAGCGGCTGTACTTACTTGTTATCGGACTCTTGGGAGCAGCACAATGATCTTTGACAATCTGAGATCTATTCTTCAGCTCTGCTTCATTCACAGGACATTTCTTGCAGTCGGACGCCTCAGTTGCATTGCGCCACTCAAAATAACTTCCTTGTGGACAACGTATTTTTGATGTTCTGTTGGGACAATAATGGTGTTCTTGGCACGTAGCTAAAAACGAGAACATAAATATAATTAAAATGGATGGGCAGGGAAGGAGGTTTTGAGATTTTTTCAGAGACCTTCGTCAAAAAAGACTTGTTAAAGGGTTTGGTAAAAAAGAAGCAGCTTATTAACACCCAAGGACAACACATACATTTATGTCAAATTTCCCAACAGAGAGATATTTTGTTTGTTAAAAATGCCCCAAAATAGTGTGGATCAACACTTTTCTTATGCAATTTTTGCAAGAAATCTTAATTGGCTTTGGAATCATGAAACGGGTTTCTAGTAAGCGAGAGGAACGAGACGTCCGCAGATTTTCTCCCGAAAAGCTGCAAGAACTGCCGACCTTCAGAAGCAAAACGAAAGCGAATAGAAACTAGTGAGCTTTAAAACTTTTCTTTTGCAAGTTATGTATTCAAAACTTTATGTTTAACTGCTGTATATTTTCAAGTGTTAGGTTTTAGTTTGCGGATTAAATTGACAAAACTGTTAAAGATCATGCTTGTTTTCATGTTTTATAAACACAGTTAAGAAAACTATTAACCTTCACAACTCGTGAATAAAAATCGTACGCGCTTACCAACCACAAAGTAATCTCTATTATACAGGAGAAAATAATAATGATGACAAAAATTTTCACCAAGGTATAACCCATCTAAGAGCAGCAGGTCAGCTGTCACGACATTTCCAGTTATGCTTTAACTCGGATCAGATAAGAACACGAAAGTTTCCAGTTATTTATTTGGTAACTCCAAATGGAGTTGACACTAACACCGAAATCAAGGATCTTGGTCGAGCAACCTCAGTGACCTCAGTCATACAAATGTCCTTAACCTTATACTTTATACTCGATACTTGATACTTGATACTTTATACTTGATACTTGATACTTGATACTTGATACTTGATACTTGATACTTGATACTTGATACTTGATACTTGATACTTGATACTTTATACTTTATACTTTATACTTTATACTTTATAGGAAGGTTACGCTACAAACTCAAAAACCATTGTTTGAGGCAATGATGTGATAAACTGACTGGGAATGAAAAGGCTACAATGGCACATTAACTGTCTGTAACTTACAATTTGCACATATAAAACTCACATTTATTGCTAATTTATTTTATCAGGATGCCAAAAATAAAATCAACATAGAAACTTCAATACATTTGAATGCTGACACAGATGCACACACACAAAAAAACAATATTTATTTATTTTTCCCTTCTAGATCTGGGACTAACCTGCTGGGCAATGTCCAAGGGATTCTGCTGGTTGCCATTTGCCTTTGGGCTGGGTACCCTGTGGAATACCTGGACACTGCGAACAATCTGAAGCACTAAACACTGTGCCATTGGAGGAACTGTTAGTGTAGGTCCCATAGGGACAGGGGTAAGCCTTGTTTTCCGTCCACGGGCAGTAATGACCTGCTGGGCATGGAACTATGTGGAAAGAAATGAACAGAAGTAAAACCTAGGTATCTCTAAGTTATTGTCATCAGAAACAGTGTAAGTTGTTCAAGAAAACGTCCTGATGGCATTTAAATTCAAATCTGTGTGCATTACACACTAATGACTGATAGAAAAGGCCAAATGCCCCACCGATAATATAAAGCCATTGGGGCAAGATGTTAAGCTAAAGCCCCCTGACTAATACCATACTGGCAGTTTATCCACAAAAACTCAAAGTGCTCAACACAACTTTCATGCAAGACCTAAAATGAAAATGAACAACACTTTTTGACAGCAATCATATTTGAAACAACTGAAATTCCAATTTGTAAACCATGCACACAAAAGTTCTACTTCCTAAAGGTTTAATCAACAAGAGAATATATGTTTTGGAAAAGCCTGGGGTATAATCAAGAGACAAATTTCCACCAATGCCACTGGCTACATGCATGGCAAGTACTTACTGTATCTGGACTGCTGGGCTGTTCAAACCCTGGGTTAAACCAGAATTCAAACTGCAATGTTTCACCAATGAAAGGTTTAAGGTGATTAAACAAAATACTTTTCTGAGATTTTCCAAGGAAACCACCAAACTGCAGCCCAAGTCAGGGCCCAGTTGCTCAAAAACCAATTTGCACTAACAAGGTTTAAAATTTTGACTGATCTTTCTGTTTCCAACCTTGTAAAGACTGATTTGGGTAACAGTTCTGGGGTTGACACTTTGTCTCCTTAAAAACTCTGAACTATACTTTATATTGCAGAGTAAATTATAAAATCATTTCCTTAGTTAAAAAATGCTATTTGAATTTTGGCTTAACCCAGGGCTTGATTGTTCAAAAACCAATTAATTAGCACTGACCCAGAGTCAAATATTTAATGCATCTTTCAACTTCCAACCTTGTGGAGACCATTATGGCCAGAAATTTTGGGGTTCACAGTCTTTGTTTCCTTAGAAGATCTAAACAGTACCTTACATGTAGGGTAAATATTTCCTTGGTGGAGAAAATGCTCTTTGAATTTCCACTTAACCCAGTGTTAAAGTTATTGTAAGCCAATTGTGAACAACCCACTCCTATTTGGCTTGTTAATTATTCACAGACTATACACATAAGCTACTCAATGTACATCACAAGACCATTTGTTTAAAAGCCAACAAGGTAGCGCTAACACCAAGAAAGGGCAAATATTTTTTAACTGCATTTTTATTTCCAACTTTGTACCTATAATCTTATATATATCTGTTGTGTTTCCTTGGAAAATGAGAACTGAGTATTCTCGGAGCACCTTATTTGAGCATTTCATTGGTGAGTAAATTACTATAATAATTTATTTTAGGTCTTACTCAATCCAGGCCTGGAGTTAAAGTTACCAAACAGCTTTTAAGCAACCAAGCAGCACAGCTATAACGAATACTTGTCATCAGGCAATAAGCAAAACAATAGAAATTAACAGTGAAACTTTGTACAAATTTCACATAACTGTAATTCCAAGCTCTAATGATAGTTTTAAAAAAGCTATTGATTGCATTGGTAAGTAAAACATGTCAAGAATCAATAAATACCAAGGTTGTGAATAAATTTTGATTGCCATGAGGTGTTTAAAGAATGCTGATGTTTTGAGTGTTTAGCCCTTCACAATTGCTGTACTACTAATGCTGAAAATGTTAGCTCTCTTTAAACATCTTATGGTGATGGAGATTTATTCACAACCTTGAGTTGATGTTAAAATTCCAAGTTGTTCGAACTATTTATGAAAACAGAGGAAACAGTGATGGGGGTAGAATCCCACCTTTCAGGTTGGGTTACCACTGGGTGTAACCAGTATTGCATCCAAAGCAGCAATTTTATTGGCAGCTTACAGTAAATATTACCTGTTATAAGAGTAAGTGTGCTGCTTGTTATAATTGGTGGCAGTCCACCTTTAACCACACAAGTCCAGTTTCCCTCATCTTCAGCTGTAACATTCGTCAGAGACAGAAATACCTTCTTTTCATAATTCTTTGAACCAAGTGCCTTCATATCCCAGGATAATCTGCCATTATAACTATGTTCTCCTACTCTGTGTTTATTCTTGCGCCAAATGCCAATAGTAGTGGTTGGACTATGGATTGTGCAGATGAATTTTACAGTTCCACCCAAAATGGCCTTCTGATTATCACTTGCCAGTCTTACTTCTTCTAATGAAAGTGGTCGATGAGGTTGTACTAAAAACAGAAAAATTCAATAACTGATGTCATTATACCGGTACTTGAACTGTCTGCAGTGGTCCCAATTTTCACAGTTTGGTAATACACAGAAAAATACGATTTGTAACAGAATTTAGATATTAAATAAAAAAAATTGCCAGTAAAAATGTTGTCAGCTAGGCTAGTGGGTTGACCAATAAGGATTAAAAAAGTTAGTTTCTACCCCTCTAATTGTATATTAAATCATAGAATTCATGGCAGAAAGTGTTGTAATTGTTTGTGGAAATATTCAAGACATATCGACAGTCAGTAATTAGAAGCACAACCGAACTACATATGCTGCACTGAAAATATTTAAAATTGTGTAAGCTAAAATTTCATTTCTGACTCTCTTATCTGCTTATTTTGTTAGATAATGAGTAAAAATCCAAAAGAGCCAAAAAAACTTCTTAAAGGATTGGAATCTATTTAGTTGCCTTAGCAACCAGTTCATACAATCTATTTGAACAGCAGCTATAAAGTTTTAATATGCCAAGCCCAAGTTTTATTGTCAGTGATTAACTGAGAACTGGCTATGTGTTAGCTTATTGAAATCCATTGTGGAGTACAATATGACATCATCAAGAGTCTAATCTGCATAAAATGAAAACCTTAATTGCTAATTGCAATGATGAAAACTTTTAAAAAGCAGAAAATACCATGATTCTTCTTCTTATGAAAATTGTTTCATAATAAGTTGAAATTCAGAGACATCGAGATTTGGTCATAGCTAGTAGCACTTTTTAAATACTTGGTAAGTTCTGAAAGTTTGCAAAATAGAAGGGTCTAGTGCAAAAATGACGTAAGTCTCTTTTGATGAAGTTCTTAGCTCTCCCTAGATTATCCCTATTATCTCTTCATAACCTTGGGAGAATTTAGCATTTCATACAAAGTCACATTGTTTTTGCTTTAGACA
>JAOEJH020049240.1:0-10500 GCA_025448215.2 Palythoa grandis
ACTATTGTTGAAAAACTTTTTTATTCTCTTACGCGTTTCGTTTAACTAGCGTAGACTTCTTCAGGGAGTATGTACCCTATGTTACAAAAAAACTGTCACATTAGCTAATCTTTGTAAGTAAGCATTTTGGGGGGCCACGGTTTTAGCTAAAACCGTGGCACCCATAATTTAATTAACAAATTTAATTTACAAAAAAAAAATTGCTTGTCTTGTGTAAACATTTCACAGACACGCCTCTTCCTCATTCGTAAATCCGGCCAAACCTCTATTATTTGAGTATCTCAAAATTGCAGCTGCTTTGGCTTAAATACAGGCTACAAATGTAAATTTGTAAAACTCCCTGAAGAAGTCTACGCCAGTTAGACGAAACGCGTAAGACAATAAAAATGTTTTACGAGAATAGTACTGCTCACTAGTCTACATTTGAAAAATTGTAAAAAAAGCATAGAGCACAAAACGTTCTGAAGAAGGGACCCCTCCTAAGGATTTCGTTTGGTCTGTGAGACACGTGACCAGCCTGTGCCAGGGTCTCTTCTCCCTTGGGGGTGGGGATAGAGAGACCCTGGGGATGAGGTTGACCTTAACTATCTTGCTGTTTATCATTAGAATTGGATCGTGGCTCGCTTCCAAGACCAGATCGACTTCACCATGTAGTTGAAGACTTCTTGACCCTTTGGTAAGCCAACTGTTGCCCTCACATATTATTTTATCACATAGCACGTTATAAGTTCACATTGTATTTCTTGGACTTGTTTTCTTTTACATCTTTTTATTTATTTTATATAAGTATCCTAAAAGCAAACTGCGCAAAGCCGACAAGGATTTGCTTGCAGTCAGTGAAGTGCGTTGGGAAAAACAACAGGCAAGACAGAACTCAACACCAAACGGTACTGCATGTCAACAAATTTAGTTAATCACACTCTGCTGACAAGCGACAGGTGGGAAGTTGTCCCTAAAGCTCAGCTATACTTTCATTTTCTCCAAGACAACAGGATTATTGTTGTATGCTAACGAATCAACAAAACAGAGTATGAAAAAAATTACAAGACATGAATTAGCGTTTGTTTGTAGCGTATCAAAATTCTCACTAACAACAAAAAACAACTGAATTTTCTCTCTCAAGGGATGGCCAGACCTCTCATATCCTACCACTAAGACGGTATCTCGAGTACGTCACTGATAGCGACCTCAGGGAGTTTTTTGCCCAGTCCTGCTTCAAGGTGCGTTCATCAGTGGAATCCCGTATATAGTGACCGTAGTTAAAACTGAGAAACTACCAATACTTTTTACTTAACACAGTCGGTGACTAATTGTTGTTATTCTGATTGGCTGAAAACGGGCAATTATACTTACTTATTTTCATTCAGATTTAAAAAACTCTAACGTTTTCGACTAAAAGTCATCTTCAGAAGTGATTGAAATTTCCAGTAAGCATATATTTATATTGGTTTAAGTTATTCCCGTAGTGAACAGTTGTGCGATAAAGCAATTCACTTGTTTATTTAAAATGTTTTTAAAATTTAAAATGTTCTTGTTTCAAAGAAACAAGAATTGCTGAACACAATGATCCGTCACACAACTCTGAACCAGCGAAACACTTAAAGCTTTCTCATGGAAAGTATTGTTCCCAGCTCACGGTTATGTGAAGTGGAAAATTGTTGAAGGCCTCTTCATCAAACAAAAGACCCCATCATTAAATAAACAAGTGAATTGCTTTATTGCACAACTGTTCCCTACGGGAATAACTTGAACCAATATAAATATATGCTTACTGCAAATTTCAATCACTCCTGAAGATGGCTTTTAGTCGAAAACGTTAGAGTTTGTTAAATCTTTTTTCATATTTTAGCGTTTTATTATTCTATTTAACTTTAAGCGATTTTAATGACAACAATTTGTAATTTTATTTGAAGCGAACCAAAGAATACCAATAGAAATAACCCCGTATTTTTGGTCTCTTTAATTGCAGAAACTTGAAACGGCAATTTGACATATTAGATAAGGCTTGAAAAACTTCGTTCTTTGTGTTCACTTACACTTCGCTTGATTTATCTCTTGGGAACCAAAGCCTGTTTGTTAGCTGTGCCGTGCTGACGATAAGGCCGAAACAGCTGTCCACAGCTCCTAACTCAGACTCATTTTGGTTTTTAGGTAGATGTAAGTCGTAACGCGCGTTACTCGTGTGGCCTTAGTGGATAAAAGTTACCTTGAACACGCGGACGGGTGCAGGACATATTATATAATAATTATTCATTTCGAAACGCACCCCTCAAATGATTAGACGTATTTAAAACGTAATTAAGTTCTTGAGCACCCTCATGACGGAGAGTTCAGAGAGAGGGAGGTGGAGGGGGGGGGGGATAAAGAGACGGAATAATCATATGACTGTGTATATAGGCTGATAGGCGTACATGGTAAATGGATAAATTAAAGTGATTCGGGTTCTCTCTTCTGACCTCAGATGTTAATGACCCACACCAGCGTACCTAGGTCGTGTGAGCAACATTATCTCAATGGTAAGTGACTCAGTATTCTGTTATTGAGACTAGTATCCTTTGCGTCTTGTCATTGTATTCTGTGTTACATTTTAGCAAATAATGCATGGGTAATGCATACAGAAAAAAACTATTATTACAGTTAAATGGTAGCTTGCACTACCTAGGCTTACACTCCTAGTATTCCTAATTTTTGTTATTTTGTTCTGACTACACTACCCAAGCAGACACATCACAACTAACTCAATCACATCGCAACTGTGTAGATACTTGGGCATGTAGGACAGCAAGCGCCACAAGCCGGTTTATTTTGTTTGCCATATGCATACAAGCTCCGGTCTCACATAACAATATGTTTGCATACTTGATAGTACTGATTTACAAAAAACTAATTTCCGGAAAGTAACTCTGGGCACCCGCCGGATACGAAAACCCAAAACCCTGTGGGAATGAGGGAACGTATTCTCCAAACCCTATGCAAATGCCACTCCCCTATGGAGGTTAAGGGGAAAGGTAAACAAAAAAGTTGGTGAAGAAAGCTGAACCTAGACTGATTCAAATCCCTAACGGTTCACTACTCATACGAGAAATTACCCATAATCCCCACCTGCCAACCGGACCCAGTCCCCTGGTCCGTGTCGGCAAAATATCTGTTTCTGCCCATTTCGCAGGCTACAAGTGTCGGAAATATCATTTTCACTCGAGCTATGAACTTGCTACGTCAGCAGGAGATGTAAAACTGTCTTTTTCCATACTTGCTCAATTACGTCAAACTGGGAAAAACTGGGTTCGGTTAACTCAACACTACCAAAACTGTTGCCTAACCAGAAAATAGCATGATGAAAATAGACTGTAACTGATCTTGGTATTATATTTTCGTCTTTCTGCAGATGTAAACTCTTTTCTAGAATTCAGTTTTTAACAGTGACTTCGTTGCATCAACCGTGGCTGTCAAGTCACTGAACAACCATTTCGTTTTGTTATTTTGCACTCAGGGCCCATGCTACCGGGAACAGAGGATTTATTGCATGTTGCAAGAACCGCTACATTGATGTATTGACAACAGACGATCTCGTTTTGTGATATGAAACGGTGCTTAGACTCGTCACGCAACCAACGTTGAACAACTGAAACTTTTAAAATGGATCGGAGATGGTTTACGAAACTGGTTTTGCTTTTTTGTCAATTTCAGATATTTAATGCAGTTTTTATAACTGAATGTGCTCTTAATATTTAAGTAATACCTGTTTCCTATATATATAAATTTGTTTGAAACCAATGGGAAATCCGAGGGAAATGCAGTCTACGGCAGCATTTACCGACTTTAAAATTGTCACGATGTATATATTAGGGTATTGCATCGGTGATAGTTAAATAAAATTTTTTTTTGTCACCTTTGAAAGTGATTAATAAATTCTAATAATCAACACAAGTGTGCTTAGTTTTAGTCCAAGCTTATTGACCACGCACGGCGGAACTTTTTAAACCTGTAGTCCCGCGCGCCTTAGGGGAGGTTGACGGTTTTAACATCGAGTGGTCTATTATTCTATAACAAAATCTTTTTACGAACCTAAGTTTAGAGGCCAAATGGAGCCGGTGCTTATCTACGGTTTCTGGTGTTACGTGTTAGGCGGATGAGAGTCACTGACTTCCCCTGGTCAGGGCACCAATCCCTCGTAGATTAGCCCCCAGCAGAAGCTTGTACTCATCTTACCAACTTTGGCGGAAAAGAAGGTGACACCAACACTTAACGCTCGGTTTTTTTCATATCTTTGTATGGGACTTTGTACGGGAAGTTTTTAGTTCTTAAGAATATTTTCCGTAAAGCAATAAGCCAACCCTAAACTAGCTCATTAAATGCAACTATACCAGTGTCAGCTTCTAATTCTGTTATGTTGTAAGAAGTTCCAATTGCGATCTGCCAATATTATCAGTTATCGCGAAGACTCTAGCAAGATTGCTTGCAGCTCCCTCAAAAAGGGTCTCACTTCATGAATCATTAGTTTTCCGCCAAAATACATAATTATAAATCTGACTTACTTTTGTGAGCCGTGCCGGTGAAACCATCCTCGAGGAACAATTGGTCAGTACCTAATTTTCCGCACACAATGACCAATATTGATTCGTTCTGACAAATAAACAAATGAACAATGGATTGATTATCATTGTCGTTAACAGACAGGAGAAGAAGTTACTCTTAGGTAGAGTATAATTGACCCTGAACAGGTACCAGATAGTTGAAGTATTTATAAAATGGTGGCATGAGACGTTTTGACTTTACGATTTCATTGATTAGGAGATTGTAACTGCCACTGGTAAGCCTTGAACTAAAGCAAAATGTATTTGGCTAACAAATAACATAAACATTGTTCTGGCATTGATGTAGACATTTTAAAATCGTTGTTTTTCGTCGTAGCAGAGTCGGCCCAAAGACATGCCGCCTGTTAACTGAAGAAACGGATGAACAAGGTATAACGGTCTGTACACGTTCAACACATATGTTAATTGTAGAAATTATTCTAAAAATGGAATTTTCCGAAACCAAAAGTTGATATCTTCAATGAGGAAAAAAGCACGTCATTTTTTTTATTTTCCAGATAAATTAAAAGATCTCTTTCAAAGCAGCTTAAGTTTTTTTTGAAAATCGCAAATCATAATTTAAACAATTGTTTTACGCAGGTGCCTTTGGTGGTGTTCAAAACCTCTCGCTCGTTCGTCGCGCTCACTCTAACCTGCGTAGCAAGCGTTCTACGAATTTCGGGCCGCGCGGCAAATGAGGGCGAGCAAAAAATGGAGAGAGTTTACACTTTTTTGCCATCCCCATTTCGGCGCGGCCAAAAGTTCGTGAAACGCTTTCTACACAGGCTACGCTCATTCTTGCAGATCTAATATTGGCCGGGCGGAGATGGGAATTTTATTTTAATGTTAATTAGATCTCCCATGCACGAATGAATGAAGACATAGAAACAAAACAAATCTTCAAGCGCGTCGGCAGTATATATAATTATCGACCTTAAATATTGTTTTCAAAGAGCTCTTTATAATCATTTATAAAGTAATTCAATAAAGTTAATTTTTTTCACAAATGAAAATCGGAGAAATTATAAGTCTTTCTTCGCTTTATTATAAACACATATTCAATTTGTATCTCAGCGCGCCATGGAATAAATCAGTTCTCTTTATAACTTTAGGACTGTGCATGATAACAAACGGAAAAATTGAGATGATAAAAATTTATCCCATGCCATCTTTAGCCATTTTATTCCGTACGTACATCCACGGTGATGGGTTTTCCCTTTGTGGATTATTGGTTTAGATTTAGATTTAGACGTATAGAACGGATTATAGAAATGACCGCTGGGCCAGTGAAAAATCGGTTTTATATTTATGTTCCTCGGCCGCTCACATGAGATATTGGCAAGGCAAAATACATTATTATTTATTATAATATAATACTAGAACTTCTCATTGATAAGGATTGTTGTTTAGTGCACTTCGATCACATGTCTTCGGCAATCGAACCAAATCGAACACCGAACTTTGTGTGAGTTCGATTTCCGAACCAATGGAACTTAATCGAACAAATCGAACCCAATTGAACTCCATCAATTAGATTGTGCTCGATTGAGTTCGGCAACCGAACTCAATCGAACTCAATCCAAGGAGTGAGTTCACGTTCAGTTGGATCAGTAAATATAAATTCGCTTGATAAGGCTTATGTTGTGTGGTCTGCACGCTTCGTTACTGTACCCCAGATCTGGAAAACCTATACATACAAAGCAAGCCCATCGAAAACAGGTGTCTCTCATCCTTTTTTATACTGATTATTCAATAACAAAAACCAACTGTCCATGGCAGTGAAAAAACAGAACAAAGTAAAACAAAGCCATCTATGCATTAGTCTCGGCATAAGTTTTCCTTTCCCTGTTTTTCCCACGGTTTAAACAATGACTATTTCAGGCATTTTTATATACCCTATACTCGCAGTATATTTCGGTGGCATCTATTTCTTCACTTACCAAGTCATCGAAGCATTTACAGGCCACAGGGAAGCAACCAGTTCACGTTGAAGGTGACCTAATTGTCCGCGTTCGTTTACAATTCGAAAAGCTCGGCCTTTCTCACCTATTTTCTTTAAAACGTCGAAATTTTCATCCTCTTTCACGTCAAAGCTGCAATCCTGGTAACCTTTTACAACGCATTTAAAGCTAACAACACACAGCGCATCTGAAGCCATCTCTCCGCCGAAATTTTTGTGTTTACGAAAAACAAATGCTTCACTCCCGGGTATACTGAAGAAACTGGAGTCTCCAAGAGCTTGTTATTGATTTTCAACACCAGTTTTTCAAAAATCAAGAGTTCGAAAATCGAACGTTCGATTGAGTTCGATTGTACAATTTTTTTTGTGTGAGTTCGATTCTGTTCGAGTACCGAACACAATCGAGCTTATGAAGTTCGATTAAAAAACAGTTCGATTTGGTTCGATTCACTATGCCGGGTTTATCGAATTCGTTAATTGAATGCCAAGCGTATCTAACTCTAAGAATACGTGACAGACAGAATCGCTTACATCAGTCTCTAGCCCCTAAATAGGTATATTGTCCTGAAGAGTGAATGAAAGTAATATATGAATAAGAATTTATTCATGGTAGTTACTGGTCGAAGAGGCAAAAATAAATACCAAAACCTTTTACATCTTTTTAATAAAATACATATTACTACGGAAGTTGTCAATCACACAGACTCATTGCGGACCTTGCCAACAGGCCGCGATTCAGTCGAATGGTATGCGACTTTTGTAGCCAAACAAAATAAAAACGTTTATATTTTTTTATTTATTTTTTATCATGCTTTTTTAGGTGGTCCATTTTTGGGGTCCTTTTTGGAGGTCCACCAATTGTACCGACCCTGTATTTAAATGCTCTTCAGTCATCGCACGTTCGTATTTTTTTTCCAACGTGCCTTTGCGAAAATCAAAAGTTTTCCAGATACGCGTTAGTTCGACCAAATTAAGTGAACTACTTCTGGATCCGCCAAAGGGTGTGTTTACATAATACTGGATCGACATTCATTCCCGATCGACTGGTGTAAATTCTACGTTTGAATGGTGGAATCAAAAATGGTGAGCCTGCATTGTTGTGCAAGGTGTGCATGCGCTAGGTAGCGCCCCGCTGACCAAACGACCGAAGGCTCTTGGAGCCAGATTATTCTCGTTCCGGAATGAACTTCGATCTCTGTTTACACGATTCCGTGATAGAATCTCGGACTGGAATAAAAGTTTCGATCCGGAACGAGAGCCCGGTGCGAACTCGATCCGGAATGAATTCACTTTCGTTCCGGATCCATGTAAACACTGTGCACTCAAATGTAGAGCTACAAGAGGGGGAATGAAGAAATCGGAGCTCGATCCTGTATCATGTAAACACATCCATAGAAAGTAGAATTTAAAGTAAAACTAGAAGTAATCATAATAAATTAGTGAAATGCGTTCGACATATTTTTGAGCTCTGCTCGTCGCAGTCTTTACCCGAATCGAACGGTGCTTGCGAATGTACTGATTAGTGAATACCGCCAGAATTCTTTATAATCTTTTGTCTGTGTTATCCTTGCAGCCAAAGAGCTAAATTATATCAAAATTTATGATCATTAAATAATAAGTAAAACAATAATAATGCTTTGCTCAATAGACCTTATTCCAAAATGGCAGCGATTTTAATATTCTTTTGTCTACATTCAAATTAGCCTTACTAGCCTCGTTCTTGAGTTAAACTTTCAAAAGAATATGTTACCCAAAATGAGCATAGTGAGGCTAATTTGTATGTTGACAAAAGAATATTGAAAATCACCGCCATTTTGGAATAAGGTCTATGCGCTTATTTATTATGTGATACCACGCTTGCATTGGCTCTGCACGTCCCGAGTTCGATCCTCGCCGGGTGCATTCCATCGTTTTGTTTTTTTTTGATTGCTAACAAAATCTCTTCCAAAGAGATTTTTATTTTTTTTACCATTAGTTCTTACTCCTTTAATGTTTAAAAGACCGAAAACTCCATTAAGACAAAAAAGGTTTTCGCATATTTTGTCCGATAAATTGAATGTTTTGTAGCTATCGTTACAAAGTCGGTTCCAGCTACGCCACTCGGAAGCTTTCTTCGTTGCTGTTATTTTTCTTTTTGCAAACCAAAGGCAAGTAAACATTTTCTTTTTTTATTGTTTTTGATTGTTCATTTAGATTATTTGGTCTTGAATTCCCAAAAAAAAATAGTTAAAATCGAAGAAACTTGGCATGTTTTGCAGTTCGCGAAAAAGGAACAGAACATTGGCCACCAAATTGCCACAGTCGCATGAAGTCGAGGCATTTTACGCCAGCCGGCCGTACGTACGTACGAAAAATCTCAAAAAGGGACAGCATCAAGCCTGAGCCCGCGAGCAACGGCATGATTAGTATGCATTCTCCTTCGTCGAACGCAATAAAAAATGTGTAAATTCTAATTAAATTTTTTCTAAATCGTCCCACAAGGATATAAATTCTATCATAACAGAGTGCACTCTGTAGGAGCTATTGATCTCCTAACTCTTAACTTTTGCATAAAATTTTGGCTGAATCTCCATAAGATGGAGTTTGTTCAATTGTAATGCAATATAATAATAATAATGTAATGTAATGTCTAAATTATTTTTTGTTTCACCATTTTTGAAGTCTACTAATCGGGGAGCAAATTTCCTTTCTGTCTCTCCAATATGTTTTTTTTGTGGTATAGATTTAAATAGATTTTCAATTCCCAGCCCACTGATTTAATGTTTTGAAGTTTCAATTTTAAAATTTAATATTGCAACTGTTTACGATACATGTGCTTTGTTGGTCCAGATGTGCCTTAAATGTAGAGAAAGACAGAAGGTAGTGTTTTTTCACATTATACCGAGGGAAGATTACTCCTTGCTGATTGGTTCCCAGTGTGGGCATTTTTTCTTAAATTCAGGGCAAAATTACTCAAGTTTGATTGGTTGGTTCGTTGCACAGCAACGTAGCCTTATGCATACAATTTAATTTTGTTGTTATGAGAGCAACAGTGAATTCTCGTTTTGCAGAAGTGGACGAACATGAAATTAAATTGTTGTTAGCTGACAGTGGGAATCAAAGCACGAAATAAATCATGGCCCAGTGGATTAGGGTATTTCAAAAATGGGCAACAGAACGTCGATATGAGCAACAACTCGAGATGTATTCACACGAAGAACTCAACAGGAAACTAACGCAATTTTATGCGGAAGTCCAAGAAGTCGTTCATTGAAGAAACTTTGCCCTCCTCGATATAAACAAATAATCGTATGTGCCTCGTAAAATTAAAGATTAATTCACTTGTGTTTTCAGAGTTTCCCAATCGCCCTCGTTGCTTTGCAACTTGGGCAATTGACAATTGGGCAGTACCCAATAGCAGTACCCAAAACCTTTTGGGTACTGCTATTTATTTCAGTAGCTTTCGACTCTACAATACGTGCTTTACTGCTTCAGTTCTATATTCTAGAATCACGAACCAGTCAGTGTCAATTGTGATAAATTATGGCAGGTATATAGTCAAATTTCAGAGACACTTTTCCCCTAAAACACAAAAGAGAGAACAAAATGGCTGAGCTGTATACATACTGTGTATTCCTTTGCAGCATCATCAACGGTTTTTCTATCCACCTCATTGCCATAAACACAGCTGCATGCATTCCTATGGGATGCGCAATTATGGTTTGTTCAACAGATTTTCTTGATTACAAGTATTATTAGGTGCACTGATTATAAATCGTGGCAAATAATTTAACAAAAATACAAGAATCTTTATGTAACACTGTAAAATCCTGAGTCCTCTGAATATAACACCCTCTGTCACTGGCAGACATAAATATCCCTCCAACAATAAATCCCCCACACACAAGCCTAGCGGCGTGGTTGGCGCAGTGGTAAGATCTCTGCCTTCCAACCACAAGGTCCCAAGTTCAAATCCCGGCCCTGCCG
>JAOEJH020049342.1:0-10499 GCA_025448215.2 Palythoa grandis
CTGTCGAAACATTGTATTTTACCCGAGATTTTTATTGTTAAATGTTTTAGCAAATCCTTGTTGATAAATAACAATAATAATAGTAATAAATCTCTAATGCATTTTTAACACAAAAATGATTAAAAGTGCAGTACAATATAAGCATATATAAGAATTCCAATTATTATTAGAAAGATATAAGCCACCCTTTGACTGACTTGTGAACCACAAACTTAGCCTCAAGTAGCAGACTGTCGAAGACTCTCAACTACTGACCCTGTATATACATAAAAAACTGAGTAAGCACAATATAAAGTGGACATCAAAATGTAGATGCGTTTTAAATTCTTATCACCAAAGTCTTTAAAATTAGGTTTCTTAAAAATGAAAATCATTGTTATTAAATATTTCCCCCAAATATAAAACATAAACAAACAACAAAAACAATGTTCCTGCAAAATATGGATAAAAAATCTTCTTGCTTTCTAATTCTACAACATTTCTTTGTCCTATGATTAATCTAATAGACAGTTGGAGTTACTCAAATAATAAAAGATCTTTTAATCCTTTTCATATGACCAACCTTTGGTCTGTTTTTCAAATTTACTGCAAAAATAACAATAACAATAAATAGCACTGAAATTACATCAGAAAAAATACATACCAATAACATTTTCATTTACAAGCAATCTATAGCTAATAAAAAATACAATTTACAATAGTTAGTTTAAGAAATAGAAAAAATTTTTCCATGTTTCCTCTGAGTTATAGAAACATGAGTGGAAGTTTGAGAGAACGAGAAATAATCAGTGGAAACAAGGGCCTGAAGGATGAGTGTTTCCACATTGTTTTGAGTTCTTCCAAATTTCCACAAGTGTTTTTAAAACTCTGTGGGAACACAGGAAAAAATGTTCTCTATTTTCTTTCAAAATATCCCACCAATAAAGTCAAAGAAACTAAGACATTTTATTAAATTATCAAAGTTTAAATTCTTCTTACTCGTATAGTGGCGTGGTCATCTTCCATGTTTACATTAAGTTATTGAGATACAGCTTTCAGCCAATCATTGCGCGCATTAGTTAAACGTTATTCTATAAGAAATATACGAATTATAAAAACTATTTCTATAATCCTTAATTATATTAAACCAATAATTTGTGTTTTATGAAAATAAGTCATCTTCGATCTCTTCGTATTCACATTTATATTAGCTTGCTTGAAAAAGCGATCGCACACTGAGAATGTGATTCAAAATATTTGCTTACATGCTTACCGATTGAGAGTTAAAACAATATTGCCTTCTCTTAAATAGGCGAATACCAGCAACACCTATGATTCTTGAGAAGGATACAGTATCAATTGATCTGAACTAAACGCCACTAACACGCAAATTAAAACATTATAAGCATCAATTGATCTAAACTAAACGCCATTAACACGCAAATTAAAGCATTATAAGCATCAATTGATCTGAACTAAACACCATTAACACGCATATTAAAACATTATAAGCAACAGCTGATCTGAACTAAACACCATTAACAAGCAAATTATAACATTATAAGCATCAATTGATCTGAACTAAACGCCATTAACACGCAAATTAAAACATTGTAAGCATCAATTGATCTGAACTAAACGCCATTAACAAGCAAATTAAAACATTATAAACAACTGACCTTTTGTTTCTGTGATATTTGGTCAACAGTGTCACATGCCTTTGATATTTCTGATTTGGGCCTAAAAAAGCTTGAGATGACAGCTTGTCCCTGCCTTCTCGATGCGGCGGCCGTCGAACTTTGAAGCACTTTGGCCGATCGTCCAGCCTGCTCGCCAAAACGTAACTTGCTCAAATTCACCTTTGGCATAATCAAATCGCGTTAATCCTGCATAAAGCTTAAACGTTTAAGCCTTAGGGCTAGATTTAGGGTTAGAGAGATTTCATCATCTAAACAGATGTTGAAATTACACACACTCTAGCAAGGCTCATTAGTAGGCAAACTCCACTCATTGTCCGTTTTCCCGCCATATTGTTTTGGCTTATTTCATGTACTTCGTGGTAGAATGATTTATCTTCTCCGCCCGAACCCCTATTCTCGTTCCCAGATTCCATCGTTTTTCTTAGCCGAAAAGCAATGAATACAACACCTTGTCGGGGGGAGGAGGGGGGAGGGGGAAGGTGTGAAGAAATTATTAGAACACCTTGTCCCATATCGCACGAGCATTATCCCCGAGGCCGTACGTAGTTTCCAAGAGTCGAACCGGAGTACCCGCAGGAAAACCCTCGTAGCCAAATTGCAGTTTGAGCTAGAACCTATAAGGCAATCTATTGCATGTACTGAGTGTGTCATTCCGTCTGCCTTGTTTTCCACTGGAGGTATCAACTATTTCGGAGGTATATGCAAACAAAACAAGCTTCCCGAATAGACCATTTGCGGATTTGCAGTTGCCGCTGACTACAAAGACAAAGAATTCATTTTGAACAATGTTAAATTGTACTCCAGGCCTTTAGTTGGAGTTAGAACCTGCAACGCAATCTATTGTACTGAATAGGCCTGTCCACAAGTTGCTCGGCATCTTTTGGGCAACTTTTCCTTTTTGTGGCAACTTTTTCGCTTGCGAGCAACTTTTCCCGCTCCGAGCAACTTTCTTACTTGTAGCAGCTTTTTTGGGTTTTTTTTCACCTTTTGAAGGTTTTATTGGCAGTAAAAAGAGAAATAGTGCTTATTTTATAGCCAAAGAACCTGTTTTAGGTGATGGCGAAGCGCTTTGCAACATTACCAGCTGAACGCTCGGCAGATGGCTTCCTTTAGAAGACTGGGGCGAGTGCACCGAACCTTTGGCTTGGCATTCATATGAAATAGAGATTAAATGAAGGGAGAAAAAATTAATAGCAAGTTTTCCAGTTATGGCATTTTTAAGCCGTGATCAATTTAAATATGGGAAGATGTCTTGATTATAAGTTTTTAATCGAGTTATGTTTATCAGGTTGATTTTGTAGGGACAAATCCGTGTATCTGTTGCCATTTGAAAATTGTATATGACCCCTAGTGAGTCTCCTGGCTGGCAACTTTTCCAAAACCGGGCAGATTTTGGGCAACTTTTGAACATCTTTTTGCAGATTTTTGAGCAACTTTTGGCCATTTTACTGGCAACTTGTGGACAGGCCTAGTACTGAATGTGTCGTTCCGTCGATCTGCCTTCTTTTTCCGCTGGCGGTACGCACTATTTAGGAGGTATATACAGACATAGCAAGCTTCCTGAATAAACCATTTTCGGATTTGCAGTTGCCGCTGACTACAATGACAAAGGTTTCATTTTGTACAATATTAAATATTCCTAAATGGCTAATACCAATTGTAGTTTTAAACCATTTACAACTGTGATTAGACTTTTCATTTTCTCTCACTAGTATTTTTGAATATATAACACCAAAACGAGGCCAACCCTGTATTAAATGAATCTGCAGTTATCTAAGTCAGCGGCAACTAAGGATTCGAAACTGATCTATGTTCCGGCAGTTTCTCGGAATCAGAAACATTTCCCTATTTGCAGATTTTTTTAGCTTTTGTTTTATTTCTATTTTTCTTGTGGATATTTTTTATGCGCCACAATAAATGAATTTAGTTTCCAGTCATATAACTGGGCCAAAAAACACAAATGTCTACATCTACCGTAGTGATACCGTGCCTTCTGTTTATCGTAAAAGCGCGCGAAATAGCCAAGTTCCTATGGGCCAAAATCTTTAGCTCCATGCTTCCAGGGCCTTTTTAAGCTACTCAAATACCGTCTTCCTATCGAAAATACAGTTGCATTACGGACAGCATCAGAGGGTCCTTCAGGGTATTCCATAATTTCTATGCAGGTTTTCCAGAATCTATTCAAACTTAATTCCCATAACTTTTCCTCGAATAAGGTCTAACATTCCCTGATAGATACCATCAGCTTACAAGGGCGTTGATGTAGATAAAGGCAGACTGCAGCTGTTTGGAAGTGAGACCCAACCAGTAAACGCAGTCACTGAAAGGCTTTGATATAATGACGTTATGTTACGATCTTCGCGGTTATAAACACAATTTAGCAATTGCGAAAGAAAAACTTAAGACAAAATTTGTTCTTCGCAGATCGTGTTGTTTAACTTTACTGAAGTGGCAGGGATGGACTCACTAAAACTGACCTGCTCCCAACAGATACAGTTTCATAGCTCAGTTGGTAGAGCACTGCACTGGTATCGCAAAGGTCCTTGGTTCGAATCCCGTTGAAGCATGAGCTTCTCTTTCGTGATTACTCAAATTGCGTTAATAACCGGGGAGATCGTACCATAACGTCACTTGTGAGGTGTTTCCCCGAACCTAATGGGATTTTTGACGAATCGGTGGTCCCTGAGCGACCTGAAAAGTTAACTGGTCAGATTTTGCTCTCCCTGGTCAAAAAATTGAAATTTCCATAGTGAAATCGCGAGAAAAGGTGAGGAACAAGTCGATAAAAATCTGCAAAAGTCAGGTGGGAAACTGTCTGACGTGGAAAAATATTTGTAAAAAACTTGGTGAAAATTCTAATAAATGCCATCTGGTTTGCTAAATAGGGGTGTAGCTTCCCAGGAGTAACATCAGTTGGTCTCACTGTTTTCAATATCAGCTTTATTTATAATATTTTCATCTCTTATGTCAATTGTAAGTCATTCATTCCATTTTATATTACATCTTTTATACAGAATCTGACAGTGTATATACATGACTAGCAGTTTCATCTTCAAAGTATTTTCCTATGAAACGAGTACTTTTAAATCCAAATCATAAAACAGTACAGAGCACCATTATATCATGCACCACAATAAATTAAACCAACAAAAAAGGAAAAAAGAAAAAGAAAACAAAATTTTAAATAATAGCAAGAATACAAAGTCTATTGATGAAGCACTCCTAAGCTACTGCGTTTTACTGCAATTTAAAAACGATATGTTATGAAAACAAGTCAAAGCCTCCATCACCAAGCCGAATTTGTAAAACTGAAAAAAAAAGGCTTTTTCCAGGAAATCGTCAATTTACAGTTAAAACAAGATCTTTCGCAGCATTGCGAGTGTTGCTTCTACATAAAAGTTTTAGTTCCAATTGAGAAAAAGAAGACGGTCTATAAACAAGCTTTGGAAATATTAAAGAGACATTCACTTCAGACCACAATAAAATTTTAATTTCAGACTAATGACTTTTTAGATTCTTGAAGCAGCCTATACCATACTATATACAATAAGAGTTGTTGAGTAAAAACAAGAACGTCAAAAAACTATAGCGCTTTATATTCAGTAAATGCGCTGAAAAACTATTTTTAAATTCTTTGTTGTTCAGCCAGTTTCTAAAAACTGCTTTCTTTGTTTGTAAAAAAATCCTAAGAATAGCCCTGAAAAGACTTTCTTGACAGCCTGTCAAAGATGGATATTTTCTAACTTTACATCTCGTTCTCCAGTGGCTGCTTGAGTTTGGTAGATGACCTCTTTCTGGGCTCGAGTATCAGGGACGTTCGATAGAGTTGTTCTTCATCCATCAAGGATTCTGTACACAGCAAGTAATGGGCTACCTGTAGCATGAACCAGTGAAATTCACATATATATATATTTTTTATGCTGAACACCAGAACGGACCAGCAAAGCGTCTCGGATGTGCTGATTGCTTAACTAATCGAAATGAACTGATTACTTTGTCTTACAAATTTGTTTATAAGAACAAAAATACGACGGAAAATAAATGCACAGACAATTCCACTCATTAATTGTCTAACGATACGTTATGGGCGACATACACTTTAATTTAACTCCCCTAATCTCTAAATTTACAGAAAATTTTTGAATATTTTTGAAGGATGTAGTTAAATAACTTAATCCATACTTTAAATGAAAAGTTTTAAGTAAAACAACAAATTTAAACGTTGAAACAACCCAAAGGTCATATTTCAAAAAAGTTTCCAGAAACTTCACAACCAATTTTAAATAGCGTTACAATTCTATGATCTTCCAATCAACTTTGGAAGGGACATATATCAACTCCTCAATTATGTCAACATTTTCCTCAAATAATATTGCCCGCCATAATGGTTCTTAATTCATACAGTACTTAAATTTCCCCATGGAGTCCATATCGGTGACTGGTGCCCAGTTCACTACACAACAGCATATTAATCACGAATCAACAAATTTACGACCTTTCCTCATTAAACATCTCAGGGTCACAAAATAGAAAAACTACGGCGGGGTTGATCAAGAACCACAAAAATCGAAAGATGCATTCTTATGCGCGTTATAAAATCAATTCATTATTAATTCTTAATTTTTAATTATTGTTATTATTATTATTGTTATTTGTTCTTTAATGTAATGTAATATGATGTAATACAATGCAATGCAATGTAATTTAGTGTAAAGTAAAGTAGAGTAATGTAGTGTATAGTGTAATGTAGTGTAGTGTAGTGTAATGTAGTGCAGTGTAATGTAGTGTATAGTGTAATGCAGTGTATAGTGTAATGTAGTGTATAGTGTAATGTAGTGTAATGTAATGTAGTATAGTGTATAGTGTAATGTAGTGTAGTATAGTGTATAGTGTAATGTAGTGTAGTATAGTGTATAGTGCAATGTAGTGTAGTATAGTGTATAGTGTAATGTAGTGTATAGTGTAATGTAGTGTATAGTGTAATGTAGTGTATAGTGTAATGTAGTGTAATGTAATGTAGTATAGTGTAATGTAGTGTAGTATAGTGTAATGTAGCGTAGTATAGTGTATAGTGTAATGTAATGTAGTATAGTGTATAGTCTAATGTAGTGTAGTATAGTGTATAGTGCAATGTAGTGTAGTATAGTGTAGTATAGTGTATAGTGTAATGTAGTGTATAGTGTAATGTAGTGTATAGTGTAATGTAGTGTATAGTGTAATGTAGTGTAGTGTAATGTAGTGTAGTGTAATGTAGTGTAATGTAATGTAGTGTAGCGTAATGTAGTGTATAGTGTAATGTAGTGTAGTGTATAGTGTAATGTAGTGTATAGTGTAATGTAGTGTATAGTGTAATGTAGTGTAGTGTAGTGTAGTGTAGTGAAGTGTAGTGTAGTGTAGTGAAGTGTAGTGTTGTGTAGTGTAGTGTAATGTAGTGTAGTATATAGTGTAATGTAGTGTAGTGTAGTGTAATATAATGTAACGTAGAGTAGTGTAGTGTAGTGTAGTGTAGTGTAGTGTATAGTGTAGTGTAATGTGACTTAACATAACGTGATGTGGTATGATGTAATGTGGTGTTATGTAATGTAGTTTAATGTAATAATGAAATGTAATAAATGTTATGTCATGTAAAGTAATGTAATGTAATGTATTGTAATGTAGTGTAATGTAATGTAAAGTAGTGTAATAAAATAAATGCAAAGTTATGTCACGTCATGTCATGTAAATATAATGCAATGTAATGTAGTGTAATGCTTACTGCCAATGGCTTGATATTTTGTTACAAGGATTGCTCAGTATGATCTGCACGAGCCTTACAAACGTTAATGGATCTAAGAAAAAAATTAAAATATACTCTTTACTGCTCAAGAAAGTCTTGTTCCGTCTCTAGATTATTTCTTCATTTCTATTGTGCCTCACCTTTTCGTTATATTCTATAGAATAAGTCGTGTGCTGATAATGGCGAATTTCTTGAACGACCTCAGCAATCTGCAAAAAAACCCAAAATTACTATTTTTGATAACGTCCACTCCTCTTCATAAAAACTCAAACAATAACTCATGACAAAAGGACAGGAGCCCATCAAGGGAAGCCTCTATCTCTCATACTTGGTCTTAGATTCAACCCTTTCCCGGGTAGATCTATTAATAGAACGCTTCCCAGGGGAAGTTTCACACGCCCACAGTTGAAAGACCCAATCAAAACAGAACCACTAATGAAGACCACCTATAAGTTCGCTAACCCCACGAGTATTCACGGGCATACATATTCCATAGGGAAAAAATTCGTTCTTAAAATAGATCTACTCGGGAAAGGGTTGACTCAAGGAATTAGACGAGATAGCGATTCCCCTTGATGGCCTCCTGAAAACGATTATTTCTGTATTGCAGTGAGAAAACATTAATTGTTCGACGCATTAGTGTCCCGTCCTGAGGGAGTCAATGATTCTCATCCGCTTAACACAAAAGAAACCGGAAATCAGCACTGGCTCCAAGGGGCCACTTAGGCTCGCAACAGAATTTAGCTGTAAGAACTACATTCCAGGCACATTTAAACACAGAACCTTCAACTCTCTCCCAGCAACCATCAGAGAGTGCAAGATTTTACCGACCTCGTAAAAAAAGGAAAAAAGGTCACACAAGCTAGTGTTCAACGTTCCCGAGCAGAGCCGAGATTTCGGCTTGGCACCTTGTGAGTGAAAGGCAGAGATCTTACCATTGCGCCAATAACGCCGCCGTTTTCTTGAAACAAAACAATCGACATTCTACCGATAATTCTCGTTCAGTTAGCATCTGTTTGACATTTCGGGTGAGGGCAGAAAAAATTTTAAAGGCGTGCTTCCTGATGCAATTATAACTGAAATGATTAATGTTCAACACTCGGCAGTGCCGGGATTTGAACCCGGAGAGAGATCTTACCACTGCGCCAACCACGCTGCTGTGTATAGATCCTAAAGGTGCCTGTAATTTCACTTGCACGGGAACCTAATTAATCGCGAGTAACCTCCAGAAGAAGCTGATACTCATTTACGCAGCTGATTGAACTGGTAAACAGTGGCACAAGTAAACAAGTAAGGAGCCTTGCTCAAAAACTCAACAAAGTGGTCTGGTGGGGTTTGAACTTAGAAACTTTTGGTTATCTACTCGGCCGCTGTAGCACCATTATCTGCTCATTTTTTTACGAGCCAAAGACCTACATGTGACGGTACTTATCTCTTGTTTCTGTGATGTTAAGCGGATGCAAGTAATTGACTCCCCCTGGACGGGACACTAATCCATCAAACGTTAGCCCCAAGCAGGAGATGGAACTCATGCATTTTACCGACCCCGTAAGAATGGAAAGTTGAGTTACTTTGGCGCAAAAGAGGTCACACAAATGTTCAACCCCTGGCAGAGCCGTGATTTGAGCTTGGGATCTTGTGGTTGGGATCTTGTGGTTGGAAGGCAAAAAGTTAACAATGTGCGAACCACCGTCCCACGTATATCAAAGGCGTACGTAATAAGATTAGTACAATTCCGCTCCAAACTGAGGACAACACTTTTTTCGTATAAGCGTGTCAAACTATAAAGCACCCACTGCTGGTTGTTAATTGTCTTTAATGATTCCCTGACTTGAGTCAAAGTTAAACATTCGGTTAACTTACCATACGCATTTTGGAAAAATTGATCAAGCCATCCTCGTTGCAGTCTGAAGTTCCATCTTCAATAAAGTTCAGATCTGTCAGGTTGTAGCCAAGGTATGGAATACAAGGAGGATCAGCGCTGAAAAACAAACATCCAGAGTTGTAAATCAGAAACTTCAATTTCTGAATGCTGACGTTACAAAACATATCAGTTGTTTGCCAAATTTACTCCGCTTATGTCTCGAATCGACCGCAGCAACAATTTTTACGATTTTCACACGCTTTTTGCGGTGAAAGCGGCGAAAATTATGCAGGCATAATGTAGTAAGATTTTGTGATTTTCACGTTTTTCGTTGCTAAGGGTCTCACATTTTCACTGGCATAACTTGGTAGCTTTTCCGTGTTTTTCGTTACCGCGTTCCATTCTGGACATACCGTAAAATGAGGAAAATAACCCCCCCCCCCCCGAAAATAAGCCTCGGGACGTTTAGGAATAAACTTTTGAAATGAAAATCTCCTTCCAGGTATAAGCTCCCTCCCTTCCGAAAATAAGCCTCAGGGATTATAATGGTATTAACAAATTTAACTGAACGGCGGTGTTGTTGGCGCAATGGTAAGATCTCTGCCTTCTAACCACAAGGTCCCGAGTTCAACCCTGTCGCGTGTTGAACATTTGTGGGACCTTCTTTTCTGCCAATGTTGACTCAGCTTTCCATCCTTACGTGGTTGGTAAAATGAGTACCAGCCTCTGCTGGGGGCTAGCCTGCGACGGATTAGTGTCCCGTCCTTGGGGAGTCAATGACTCTCATCCACTTAACACTACAGAAACCGAAGATAAGAGCCGGCTCCAATGGGCCACTTAGGCTCGTAAAAGGGTTTAGCTTAGCACTATTTATTTTATCTATAATACTGTGATAACATGGGGTACAGTGCATGTGATTAGTTAATGATCACTGCTGGTCACAGAACATATTATTGCCAGTGGGGAAATCTTCGTCTCAGAACATCCCTTACAATGGCCTTGTTTTTCTTGGGCCCATAGATAAAATTTACAATATATTCATTGTAACTCACAAGTTATTTTAAAACGCGAGGTTTTTCTCCATGTGTAAGCCCTCCCGAATATAGGCCCCCTGCAGAAAAATAGAGCAAAAAAAGCTCTTTGACCAAAAATAAGCCCCCGGGCTTATTTTTTGCGTTTC
>JAOEJH020049439.1:0-10498 GCA_025448215.2 Palythoa grandis
TGAAATATATATATATATATAATTTAGGAACATTACCTTCATTTGTAACGAGGTCGATTTCTAGTGTGACATGTTCATGTCACTCAGTATAGTTCATATTATGGATAGATGCAGTGCAGAGATCGAAAACAGCAGCAATCATTACGTAAGGTAACTAGTTTCGGTCAGGAACGCCTCACATATCCGCAAGTTATTGAAAGAGACACTTCTATCCCCATCTCGGAGCTCGGAATTGTTATGCGTCACCCCGGCCGACTACTGGCGAGACCTTCTGCGTGGCATCTCGACCATGTGCCACAGTTCATCGATATGATGCTGATGATGACGATAATGATGATGATGATGATGATTGCAATGATATGATGGTGATAATGATGGTGGTAATGATGATGATGATGATGATGATGATGATGATGTGATAGCGATGGTAACGGTGACGGTGACGGTAATGATAGTTAGAAGGGGAATGCTTTAAATATTTTTCAGTTTCGAAAAATTACGCTAAGCAGAATATAAAAAGGAAATTGAATTTATCTGGCCACGTTAGCTATTAACAGAGGATGTTTATGGCATAAAGTTATAATAATACAATTCAGTATATTTGTGATAGTTATATTAAATATTACTTATATCTTGTATAATTATGATTCAGTTTTAGAAAAGCTTAGTTACAAACAGGGTAACAGCATTTAAAACTACAAATTTTGCTACATAATTTTTAATCAGAGTAAGAATATAAAAGTTTGACGCGTGTAAACAGCTTTTTTCGCTGTTGGTGATATGCCCGGGGCCAGCTTGCCATCGCTAACGGTGCATAAGAAATTCCTTAGAAACGGCAGCTTACTTTTGTTTACCTGTATACACAACAATTTCATGTTTTTCTGGTGTTACTTTTCACAGTTTACACAAAATAGCGTTTGTCGTTTAAAAATAGATTTAGAAATATGTGCAAACATTATCTGTTGTTCACACACGTGTGGAAAAGATAAACTTTCCTGGTGAGTGAAGAAAATAATTTATTCGGCAAACGAGGTTGATGACCTGCATTGAGTAAGTGCCAGTCTGGAATTGTCAATCTCAGGAGACCAAACAAGATGTATAACAATATTGGTTGCCTCAGGTTGGAATAAATTCTTATGAACGAACCACTGATGCCGTGACTGCTCATGTTTCTCACTGATACTGTAGGAAAATTAAGATGTGTACTTACGCGGTCGACAGTCGACCTCGTGGAATACGTACAGACCACAAAGCAGATAAAATGCCACAAGATTGTGAAGGGCTGCCATGTCCACGATAGGAAAACGTCGATACCTGCACTAGAGTGGAATATCAAGAGATATTCTCCAACAGATCGTTTAGCGGAAACTCAAGCAACCGGGTTGCAGCAGGACTTCGACTTCACAGGGGTCTGGAGCGAAGGCAAGAAATTTCGAGCCGACACAACTCGACTCAGTTTGTTGTGACGAGTATTGTCTTTTCTGACCTCGTAATTCTATCCATCCGGGAATAATGTTAAAGGAGTGTAAAATATATGGTCTGTCTCGCCACGTGGCCGCAGTAATTCTCCGATTTATAGAACAATGAAGCCTTCAAAGTCCGCTCGTCTGATCAAAACCTTCTCCATAGATACTTCTTATCTACTTCTTTCTTATTATAACAACATTATCTCATCTCCGCATCGCCAACCCGAGCTGGCAGACCGTAATTTTGTGAACAAAAAAACGTGAAAAAGTTATTTCTGGGATTTAACGGGCGCAGACTGATACTGACAGCATTTAAACAAAGACTATTAAAATCAAAATTCACACTTAGAATACCCTGGGAGCCAGAGGCAAATCGCTCGTCTCGATCTTGTCGAAGCGTGAGGCAGAGGCTCGCTAAACAAGCGAGTAGCCCCTGGTACCCAGGATATGCGAGCTTCAGCCGGAATAATGTAATAGAACAATTTGTTTAAGGTGACATTCTTAATTGAAGTGTTTGACTTTTATTTCACAGTTTGATATTCTAACTGACTATATAAAGTATTCAGTGTGCTGGCTAGTATTGTTTACTGTCCGGTGTTATCAACCTAACCACGTAATCTCTCGAGGTGGTCTTACGCGAGGCAATTTTTTGTACAACATGTCTTGCAACGCCATTGCATTGTGAGTCGAGTTGCACAAGCCATTGCAAGCCATGTTACACGGTACAATGGCTCCTGCAACTTGAAAATTGTAACTGAAATCATTGCGAAAAGTAAAACTGGATTTTACTTACTATTTATTTTTATTTTACTTTTGGCAGCGAAGTCTTCAACTTGTCTCGCAATGATTTTAGCCATTGCACGGAGTGTTACACGCTGAAATGGTTCGTGCAACTCGTCTCGTAATGGCGTTGCAAGAAAAGTTGCATAAAAATACCTGGTGTAACATAAACCTTCAACCCACACACGAACCATGCAATACCACGTTTCTCATGCCATCTCACCGATTTCCTTCAAACTTCGCACGCAAACACAGCTTGGAACCAAATATTTTGGTCTAACTCTTCACCATTTCAATACGAGTTAGACCCTTCCCCTCGGCCCTCCCTCCCACGGGTGACCTTTGTCATTTTTTAAATTTTTCTTAACAAACTTCGGAGCTTTATTTGGCCTGAATGTGCTACTAAAATCCAAATCATATTTTTTTCTATATATAACATAGCTCTTGCTGAGGAATGTCGCGCTGACGAGTAGATTTGAAAATAGTAATTTGAAAATTGAAGTTCAAGCAGTTTTGAAATGTTTAGACTTCAGTTAATTACAGTTCAGGCATCTTTTTCTCGCTTCAGCATTTCATCATCGGTCAACTACAGGTATCCAGTTAAAGAATGGAGTAATGCTTTTAAAAATTTGCAAAAACATTTCCCAGAATATTTTACCAGTGTACGTTTGTTACCAAGTTGGGCAAGTTGTGTTTGCGTGCAGCGTTTGAAGGAAATCGGTGCGATACCACGGTGAAGCCTTCTGCATGGTGCTTACTTTTCATACTAAGTATTTTTCCCCAAAACAGCTTTGTAGTCTTTTAGCAACCACAATGTAGACTGCTAAATCCAACTACTTTCTCTTCTTGCTTTCCATCTTGCTTCTCTACTTTCGTGATGTCCAGACCAATCAGTTTTCAATTCTCGCAATCGGGTTACAACCATTAAGGGATCACTGATTAGCACTGATGCTAGAGTTAACGATAGTTTGAGCACTTATTTGACTGTCAACTCTCAAACGTGTTCAAAAGCTTCTGTGCATTTCTCGTGTTCAAATTTGCACCGAGAGCTTATGAGATAATGAGAAGCCGGTTAGCGAGTGTTGCGTGAGAGTTGCCGGTCGGCAGCTATCATTTTAATCATCGCGGGTTCTTAATTTTCCGGTACTTTTTACCTCTGTTTCAAAATGTCAGACAAATGACAGCTCAGTTCTCCCGAAAGAACAGCTTGCAGACAGACAATAATACACAGAATGTAGAAAATGCATCACTATCGCACCAGGCCGGTTGCAACAATGAGGAGTGTGGTAAAACAACACTTAACCGCGACAAGGTACATGGAAAACTGAGCTCATCGCCTGTACTTCTCTGACAAGTAATGATAAAACGCGTTCGTTTGATAGTAGATGAACCTCGTCAAACCTCATCTCACATGCTTATCTCTTGTTCGTTTGACCCGGGCTTGAGCTTCATCGCGTTAACGTTCGATTACGTAAAATTTCCGTACGTTTGGTTACGTTCGATTAGCAAGATGTTTTGGCGAAGTTGATTGTGTTGCATGATTGATGACCGCAGTGGTGAATGGCATGGAAGTTTGCGCCTAATGTAGCCGAGAAAATCCACGAAGCTCGAAGTCGATATTACGCGAGGTAACCTGATACAGTAACATGAATACGGTTTCATATGTGTCCCTGACACTGAAATATAAGCCAAAGTTCACGCGCAGGTCGTTTGCTCATCAGCGCCATCACTTCGTACAACAACACAAGCCACTCTCAGCAGTCAGAAGTCAAGAGGCTGGCGTTAACATGCACTGCACGGCTACCTCTTTTCTTGTTGACGCGCTACATATATACAGACGCAACCTAAAATTAAAAAAGCTAAAAATGATTTCCCCGCAATTCTGATTATTGGTCGCGTGCACACATTTAACATACAACTATTCGGTTTAGAATCTCTATCACTCCGATTTCATAACTTTCTCGTGCGTATTAGATACTGAGTTATCATTAATATTCTGCAGGTACTTTAGTAATTGTAGATTTAATATAATGAAATTATATCCTTTTTATATATAGATACGAGTGTTTTGCTAGACAATACGCGCATTCGCCATATGAAGTTAAATCCAGGACCCGCGTGACAATCAATTTAATAAATTTTTAACCTCGGATACTGCGTTTCCAGCCATTGCCATATCTGTGAAAACTGATTGTGCCAAGTGGTGTCATGGTGTCAAGCTGAGAAATTTGTACTGGGAACAAAATTTCACGTAGACCAAATGGCGGAAAAGTAGATTTTTCCTGAATTTAGGAATTATTGTATTTATTCGAATGAGCAACCGGGGCGCTTATTCCAGAGCGGCTCTTGTTCGAGAGAGGGCGCTTATTAAATTTTCACCATTTTAGCCGCAAAGACACTCGAATTTTAAGCAAATTTACTATCTTCAAACACGAAACAAACATGCAACATGACGATGCAGTCTAATGACAAAACATTTCTAAACAAGTTCTAAGAAAAAGTATTGAACAACACTCTTGCATGATTAGTGATTCACGCGAACCTCTTAGCTTCATCGATTTATTGTTCGAACACGAAGAGAGCTACTGCGAGGCAAGTTGAGAACAAGAATTTGAGAATGAAAGATCCTTGTGCCCATGTGGACATTGAAGTGGAAGCTGTGACGAAAATCCCAGTATTCTCCTTGACCTTGACTGCAAGCCACGTAGTGAGCCGATATGTAAGCCAATTATACGGTAATAATTTTAAAAAGGGCGCGCATATCATGTAGTTTTCCTCATGTCTCTGTTTTGTTTCGAGTAAAATTTCATGTTTTAAAAACCTTATATTTCAAGTGTTACATTTTAGTTTGCAGGCTAAACTGACGTTGTTTGCCTTAGCCAAAGTTGCTTGCTCGCTGCGCTAGTCTGATACTCAAGGCTAGCCTGCATTGAAGTCATATCAGCGTTTATTACTGCATTTCGATTCGCCAGCTAAAAGAATTTGGCAACTCGTTTCTGAATATCAATAATAATACTAGTGCGCCAATATTTGACCATTTGAGTAGCAGTGGCAGTAAGCAAGAAATGGTGGGAAAATTCTCAGTGTCAGTGGGCTTAATAACTTTATAAGACACGGACTGTTTTCAGCATGTGTTCTTTATTTCATGATCGATACAACTAATTACAGTCTAACAGTGATTGTCTACATCCTTAATTATGTAGTTTGTTAATTACAGTGATATATTTGAGCTATTTACGACATCCTCCCGGGCCAGCAAAGTTCAGTTATTCATAAAGTTCTTTAATCCTTTGTGCAGCCCTTTTCGCTGCAATACGTGTTGGAGGCTTGTCTGTAACTTCGTCATCTTCATTAGCTGCTTCATTCTTATCTTCTTTGATTTCTTCTTGTACTTCTGACATCTCTAAAGGATAAAATTTCTCAGTTGGTCGAGAAATACTTTTCCCGTTACTAGTACGTAGCGTGACTGCACGTACCAATCCATCTTTTCCGGGAAGGAGTTTAGTAATTACTCCCATTTTCCACCGATTGCGGGATATGTCACCGTGAATGATAACGATTTTTCCTTCAGATATGGATCGACGCTCCAGATAATACTTTCTTTTCTATAGCAGAATGATGTTCTTTTAGATTGGTTAGATATTCTTCACGCCATTATTTCCAAAATGTTTGCATTAGCTTTTGATGGTATTGGGCTCTTTTGCTGAGATCTTTACTTGAAGTGTCGTGTGGTTGACATTCGGGGTCGCCTTCTACTGATTCAGAATCGGGGACTGTGAGAAGTCTGTATCCACAGAGAAAATGTGATGGAGTTAGAGGTGGTCCGTCGTTGATGTCTGAATACATGAATGTTAAAGGGCGGCTATTAAGGACGGCTTCGATTTCTGTTATAATGGTTTGTAATTCTATTAAGTTTAGAGATGCTTTCCCGATGGTTTTCTTCACTCGTCTTTTAACTAATCCGATCATTCTTTCATAAAACCCTTCCCACCACGGCGCTCTTTCAGCTATAAAGTTCCATTTTATTCCGTAATTTCTGTGAATCTGCTGCTTCAAGTAGTTGTGTTTTAAGAGATTTAAGTTCTTCATAACCTGCTTTCAATGTTTTGTCGTTGTCTGAGATTAAGGTTTCTGGGACACCTCTTCTGCTAACAAATCTTCTAAATACTTTTAGGAAGGCGACTGAAGTTTGATCTTCTACTACTTCTAGATGTACTGCCCGTATTGCTGCGCAAGTAAATAGACAGATGTATACTTTAGAGGGTTCTTTTGTAGTATTGCGGACCGGCATGGTCTATACCTGTAACTTTAAATGGCTGAGATCCTGTCACTCTTTGTTCTGGTAGTGGTGGAGTGGTGACGGAACGAAAGGGTGGTCCTTCAACCTTTCTGTACTGGACGCATTTGCTGATGATTTGTTTTACAAGTTGTGTGCCTTTAAGTATCCAATAAGTTTGTCTTAGTTGTGTAAGTGTATCTCGTACACCTCCGTGCATGACTATCAAGCGCATTGCTTTGATGATGAGAGTTGTTAGATAACTGTTTTAGGGTATTAAGATAGGAAACTTCGTATTATTTGTAATGTTTAATGTAGTTGTGCTGTTAGAGTCTGTATGTTCACGGTGTTGATGATTGTATCGGGTTCTTCGCATTCTGATAATGGCCTAGTTTCTCTGGCCATTCTTGTTCTGGTTTTGCTAACCAATATGGTCCATGGAACCAAAACTGCTTATTGTCGTTGAATTGTTTTGTGGTAAGAGCACGTGTTGAAAGATCTGCTGGATTCTCTGATGTGGGGCAGAACTTCATGTGAAGATGTCGTTTCATTAATCTTGTTTACTCGGTTCTGGATGTACGATTTACGTTTCTTCTTGGTAGATATTCATGGCAACACTATTTGCGAGTCACTTCACAATGTTATCTTGCAGTTATTGTTTAGAAACTCGGGTATGCTCTTTAGATATTGTTAAATGTTATTCCCTAGAAGTACGGCTGATAATTCAAGACGAGGGAGTGTTTGCACTTTCACTGGAGTTTACTTTACTTTTAGCTAGCACAAAGGTTGTTTTGACCATGTTGTCTGATCTTCCTCTTAGAAAGGCTACCGCTCCGCATGCAAGTTTACTGCTATCACAAAAGATATGAAGTTGTGTTTCTGTCATGTCATTAGTAAAGTATGGTCTCGGTATAATTAGTGATTTCAGATTTGTAATGTCTCTCCATTAGTAAACTATGGTCTCGGTAAAATTAGTAATTTCAAATTTGTAATGTCTCTCATCCATTTCAACCATTTGGTGTTTTCTTCTTTGGGAAGGTCATCGTCCCAACCAATCTTGAGTTTCCATAAAGTTTGGATCATTATTTTGTGAAACATAAGGGATCAAAGATTTCAGAAGCAGTGCTTAGTGAGCGCTTAGTGATATTAAGGAAATTTTCTGTGTCCCGAACGAGTTTTTCGATTGAAAGGGATAGGGTGTCGTTATAGGAGTTCCACGCTAGCCCCAGTACTTTTACGATTTTTTCTGTTCCTGTTTTATCTTCTGTGATTATATTGTTCAGTTCTGGTGAATTCGTTGTACATTGTCTCAAGTTCATTCCACCCTCACGGAGGTAGCTTCGTGATTTTTCATAACAGTCTATTGCTTTTTCTTTGTTGTTGGTTCCAGTGACTACATTGTCCATATAGAGAGTTTGTGCAAGATCCTTTGCAATCCAGGTCTCCTTTAATGCTTTAATGATGTTGTAAAGTTGCATTCAATAAGAAAGGTGATGGAGCTGCTCCGAAGAGCTCGCGCCGGAACCTGTATGTCTGGAGATTATCATCAATGAATGGTTTGCTGATGTCTTTTAGCCAGAAGAATCGTGTTGCATCTCTATCGTCTTGATGGAGTTCTATTTGTAGGAATGCTTTTCCTATGTCTGCTGTGAAAGCGATTTTGTGTTGTCGGAATTTTACCAGAACGTTGGATAGTTTTTTTGTTTTTTTTTTATCAAATTTGGTCCTGTATGAAGACAGTCGTTTAAGCATAGAGAGTCTGGGCACGTTTTGGCTGAGGCGTCGTATACAATCCTCATTTTTGTTGTTGCACTGGGAAATGAGGAATGTAGTGAATTGTCTTCGCTTGGGTGGTTTCTTTTACTTGTTCGATGAAGCCTAGGTTAAACTGATCCAGTAGTTGATCGTTATACTTTTTGACTAGGGTGGGGTCTTTTTTTTAGGTTGTAGATGAGATTCTTAAGTTTGCGTTTACTTAGCTCTAAGTTGGTAGGGAGCTCATTTTGTTAGTTTTCCACGGTAGTTGTACATTGTATATTCCTGTTCTTTGGTCAAAGTGGGTTGTTTGTAAGAATTGTTCAGTTACTTTATCTTGTTCTGATGGACTGAATTGTTGTGGTATGTCGTTTATTTCCCAGAACTTGGTAAGTAGATTGTCTAGTCGCTCTTCTTCGACTAAACCAACTCTAATTGCATAGATGTGAGTAGTTGATGGCTGGTGATAGTTGCTTGGGGTCTGGGGAAAATTCCCTGACAATAGCCATTCGCACTTGCTTTCAGTGGCCATGAAATTTTTGTCTTGTGATATCTTTGTGTTTCCGGTGATCAGGTGACTGCAATAGTCGTTTCCAATAAGGATATCAATTTGTCGTTCCTCTGGCATAAATAACGGTCGGCTAATTTTAGACTCTTGAAGTCTGCGGGTAGTTGAATGTTCTTTGAGGTGGTTAATGATGGAAAAATTGTGTTTGTTACAAGGGGTGTTACGCTGATGTCTTCACCTCTTGTTTGTAAGTTGAACATCACGACATCGTACGAGGTGCTTTTGCTTTCATCTTTACCGAATGTGGATACGTTAAGTTACTCTTTTCGTAGTGTTTTAAGTTGTAGTTTATGTCGCATGTCTTGCGTGATAAAGCTTCTGTGTGCTCCTGTGTCAAAGAGAAGACGGGCTGGGAAGTGGTGTTCTTTGATGTGTTTGCTAACTTGTGCTATTGCTGATTACATCAAGATGTGGTTGCTGGGGTGAGATATGTGGTTCACGCCCAGGTGGGTTTCGTTTCTGGTTTGATTCTTTGGTGTTTGCCCTTGTATTTGAGACATCGCTTTTTGGAGAAACATTGTGATTTGGTGTGCTTAGTTCCTAAGCAGTTGAAACAGTGTTTCTGGCGTTGAAGAAATTCTTTTCTTTCTTCCAACGTTTTGAGCTTATTGCATTTTATAGCGGGATAATTACTGTTACAATAAGCACACGTTTTAGATCGATGGACAACTCATTTCCCGCGTGTTAATTGTTTGGTGATTACTGGCACCGGTGAATAATGTATCGATGGTTGGGATAAGTGTGCTTTCCATCGATGTTTCTGGAGATGTGAGCTTGTAACCCTTTTCTCTAGTTCTATTTCTTCGCGTAAGGCTGTTCTCAATTCCTTGAGGTTACCGTCTGCTTTTGGATGCGCTGGAAAAAGGAAGCAGCATAATTCGGTAGGGAATTTCTTGGGGAGGACTGGTATAAGTAAATTACCGTAGGTATCTGAAGAAACTCCTAATGATTCTAGCCCTCTTATGTTATTTTCACAATTATCGTAAAACTCTCGTAATTGTTTTGCTTCTATACTTGGCGGGAATATTTTCGCGAGTTCATCTATATGAGCAACGTTTCTTGCAATTTTAAGTCAGTTTTTCCAAGAGCGCATGGCACACATTGCTTGTTTCAAGTTCTCCCCAGCCTACCCCGGCCAAAAATGCTGCAAGTTGCTGAGATCTCGGCAATTTTCAATGCTACATTGTCTAGCAATGCAAGTCAAGTTTCTGAGAAATTGCGCAGTGTAATAGGGCCCTTAAGAAATTATGTAATGCAACGTGCTCTCTGTTACTCCGTATTGTATGGAGCTTCCCAAAGGTTTCTCACCATAATTGTAACGCAGTTATACAAGTCATATTAAGTTGTGTTGTAGTTTTAATGAAAAAAGAAGAGAAACTATTAAATCCATGCCCAAGCTGATGTGTTTTCTAAAGTATTTGTTTTTTATTTCATGGAAAATTCATCGATCAATCCGCGTTGACGTTTATTATTTTAGTAACTCCTTTAGCTATAGACGCTAAGACGCTCGAAAACGCCGAATTGCATGATATCGGAAGTGGTTGAACAACATGCGCATACTCAAACCACGTGGTGCACTCTAAAATTATATGTATGATGTTATGTATGATGTTATGTATGATGTTATGTATGATGTTATGTATGATGTTATGT
>JAOEJH020049533.1:0-10496 GCA_025448215.2 Palythoa grandis
GTTCAACACTCGTCAGCGCCGGAATTTGAACCCGGGACCTTGTGGTTGGAAGGCAGAGATCTTACCACTGCGCCAACCACGCCGCCGTTGTCCATGTGATGAAGCCCCCGGGAATTGTCTAGGCGTTGCATCAAAAAACGTCAAAAGCCCGGGGGTCCGGGACAACATTTTTTGACCAAAGATGACTATAGTTTCTACCCCCTGGGCAGATAAAATCAGGGTCCGGCAAAAAGAGTAAGCGTTTGGGCTCTAAAATTAGACGTAGCAGTGAGAGTTCCTCGCGTCACTAATAATTGCAAATGGAACCGGTCAAAAATTGTTAGTGAGCGCAATTTACATGCACTCGCACTCGCTTAAACTAACATAGTTGTTACGGCAAAAAGCAGTCATTTGTTTTTACAAAGAATTAGGCTGAGATTATAAAAGGACGATAAAAAAAATCATTCTTCCTTATATATACCAGTTTGAAAGTTTAGATTTATAATTGATTATAATAAGAGTCAACAGGTCAACATTCGTGCTTGTTAAGTCCAGCTGGTTTTATTGCCCATTGGAAAATACCTGCTGAGTAAGCTTTCAGTCTATGTAAAAGCATTTAACGAAATCTGCGAAAACGATTATCAAAGAAGTATAACACATGATAACAGCATTAGTGACAATAACAAAAAACAGCTGATGGAGTAATGCCTTTACCTCTGGGACGATTTCGAGCACCAAACTCAACGATAGTTCCGGGTTACTAAGTCGCTGATGGGTGCTTTAGAGAGGGACCATGTGATACTTGATTAGGGAAGGTGGTTTACTCCCCCCAAAAAATCGGGCAAACCTCTGACCTCCCACAAATTATCGTGCAAGCAAAGCCTGTCAAGAAAAAAAATCGAGCAAGCTCTCTCTAAAAAATAAAACCATTAACAAAATCTCAGAAAAAAAAACCGAGCACGGTCACGACCCAGGGAAAACAAAATCGAGCACCAAAACTGGCCGCAAAAAAAAGAATCGAGCACATGCAAAATAAATAGCCACTTCCCCATCAAACATCAAATTTTCGGAGGAGTTGCGTTTATGCTGGGCCTTGGACGATTGTCCTAGCATATGTTTTGGCATAGCTGAAGTAAAAAAAAGAGATTTTTCAAAAAGACAGTAGCAGTGCATATACAGCGAACTTTTGCACCTATTTTTAGCATAAAACTCGGCTTTTTTTGTGCATTTTCCGCTAGGAATGAATTACTGCTTGCACTTGTAGCTACAAGGATCTTTGGCCAGGATTCCATTACTAGCTGCCAGTTCGAATGCGTTGCGAGCACCATCAGGGTTCGCTGGCAACGTAGCAGTGAAATGCAAGTGCGCCCAAATTCAACAGACGTCACGCTATTGAAATTGCCAGACCGCCCATCTTAAAGTTTGATGCTTCGCCAGCGGTATTTCGTTAGCGAAACATGGGGTAAGGGTCGGGGAAAAGTATGCTGGTATTATGTGTTAGTAAAATCCAACTGGTGCCAGTAGTGGGCTGTTATCGACGCTGTGATCTGATTGGCTAAGCTACCAGTAGGCTATAAGTTATAGCCTAGTAGTAGCGAAAAACGCCGGCTTTGAAAGTCAAAACAATGGCGGCTTATTTGGATTTTCACGGCAAATGAATAAAAATTATTTTAAACTTGACTAACTAGTTGGATTTTACTAAAACAATTATTATCATCACTTTGTCGGGCATTGTGGCGCATTTTGCGGGCTAAAATGGAGAATTTTTTTAGCCCGCCAAAATCTTGCGTGATTGTTCAGACAGTTTTGTTTCAGTTTTTATTTTCTCAATGCCCTCCAAAGTGATTATAATAGTAATAGAGTTTATGTTCTTGGGCATAAATCTGTTTTTGGCCCTCCTCAGAGCTCATTTTAACCCTCGCCTCAACCCGGACTAAAATGAGTCTGAGTCGGGCACAAAACATATTTATTCCTGCGAACATAAAGTCTATTCTTTCACTCCCCTCGCTTTCATGGTCTCCGACTCAATAGCCCATTCGGCCTTCGGCTTCATGGGCTATTGAGTCGTAGCCTTTTTAAAAAGAATTATTCTTGTTGTCACAAGCTTCTTTTTTTCAGAAGAATAAACTTATGAGTCCCTAACGGGAATCGAACCCATGACCCTCTGATTACCGGTCAGACGCTCTACCCACTGAGCTACTGTGCAGGAACTCAAGTGTGGAACGGGTCACTAAACTTGGTTCCCTATATGTCCTGCTAACTGCTAGGCTCAATATCGTAATAAATCCAAATATATCCATATGATAAATTAATAAATGACAAGTATGCTGGTATTACCCATTGATCAATCTTCCGTTTGACTGGGAGAATTCCCTTTCATTTCTTTTTTTTCAGAATAGCCGGAAAAACAAAAATCGCTGTATTTCAGATGTACCTTTCTGCCATCCATATTGACACGTTTTTCTAGAAGCTCTATTTTTCCTTGTGGCTTTGCCTAGTGTATTTTTTGTTGGAAAATACTTTGCCGCAGGAATATTTTTACAAAATCTCTTCTCCCATCAGTTGCAGCAAAAGCTGCTTGCTGGCCAGTAATTTTTTACCACTTTCTGAACCTTTACAGCTTTCTGGAGAGATGTCAATAGTTAAAGGTATTACTTTCAGCTGATTGACACGTCTTCAGAAAACTGCATTCCACCATTTGAACTGTTCACACATATGCTTCTTTTCATCTCAAAACAACTTAAAAATCTAAGAACAGCCTAACAGCAATCAACAAACAGTAAGATAGGATATTTAGAAAGCTCCATAAGGTATATGGACCTATCACTATTACTTTATGTTTGGAGGGAGGAGAAGATATAGGCGGCATCAAAGCCATTGGAATGGCATGGTGTGTCAAATCATTACAGAATTATACATTGCCAAAAAAATAATATTAATGCCCATACTATTCAAAGAACAGTTCTCTGGTTCTTGTATAAGAACTAAAAGGCACAAATCCATACAGTTTTAAAACACTCAGGCTCAGAAAAATGCATTTTGCTCGACAATTTAATTTTCCAACAAATCCTTATCTTTTTTATTCTATTTCTACAATCCGAGTAGCATAAGCCTAAAGAAAAAACGTCTTCAATGACTTTATTACACTGAGCTGAAATTTGCCATAAACACATATCACGCCCTTGCCCAAAATAACATGAACAAATTGTCCACAAGTATTGAAGTATGTTACTATGTATTTTATCACACTTTTTTTTGACAAGACTAAACTTGCTTTTAATATTATAAATATCTACAAACTGAATGTTTACCAAAGCAAAGTAGCTCAAATCTACTCCTTCACATCTGTACAATGTTGATACATACGCTGCTTTCTGACAATACTCGTAGGTGTAAATGAAACATTAGGTGATTAGCTGGCATTTGAATGCAAGTTATTATCGATTTGATATATGTACGGTCATCAGTCCTTTTGTAAAGTTTTTTTTAGTTTCGAGATTAGATCTATCCAGATTTGAACAACAAAATCGCAACTTGTCCTAGATAAAAATATATGAAATGCTTGGTTTCGTGGGTCACATATGATCCAAAGTTTCTGCCAACAATACAATGCCACGTTGGGTTGTATTTCTTGTCAAATTCCTTCTTGATATAGGCGGCAATATCTTTCTCGATGTTAAACTTCTCCATCGCCAGGGTCGCACTCTCAACGGCATCTTGTTGCATTTCCTCTGGCATATCGGCATTTTTAATAACGGCTTTTCTGTCAGACATCTATACATTTTGAAGAAAATAAGGAAATTTAAGGAAATTATTCCGGTGCAAAACGTTTTGGAGGGTTGTGATGCAACAGGGAAAACCCCACAATCTTCAAATTAACTGGCCACAATTTTCTAGATTTCAAAAACAACTAACACGAAGCATTGCTGAATGTTTATGTAGTACTAACCTTGCTTTATGAACGTTTTCAAAGAATTCCTTGAACTTCCAATAAGTTGTTTGAAGCAGCAATAGTAGTTTTTTGTTGCCGGGCTGAAGAAGCACTAAAACTTAAAAGCAACCGAGCCAAAAACTCCTATTCCATTGGACCATCAACATTATTTCTGTGTTTTGATTGGATTAGATATTCTAAAACTTCGGGGTCCTATATCAACCCAGAGATCCTTGCGAAAACTCAGCTCCAGTCTTTTGAATATTTGGCTCACGCACGGTGCTTTCCACAATTATTACTGCACGGCGCTTTGTTAGCCGATAATTTAGGTAATTTTTTCACTACCAAGATTTTTCCAGTTCTCCAAATAAAAACGCCGAAAAGGCAGCTCTGTCTTTTAGTTGGGGCGGTACGTATAGCGGTATAAGGTCAGGTTACTCTGATGGACATGGTTGTCGGTGTAATGACAAATACCCTCTAATCCTCGTTCGAAATAAGCGAAAAAACCACTTAGTGCCACATGGCAAAACCTTAACCTATGAGCATATCACATGCTATGTCGTATCAGGGGCGTAGCTAGAGTCAAAATTAAGAGGGATGGGGGAAGGGGGGCAAGAGAGATTTTTTCGAGAAAGACCAAAGTTATTGAAGTAGGGTTGCTAAAAATGTTTTTTTTGCTTGTTGGAGATTTTCACTGTAATATAACACACTTATAGTTTTAGGAGTCTTAATGCAGGTCACTTTTACTCAGCGAGCGGCGAACTTGGCAACAATAGTGGTGCGAGTTCTAGGGGGTAATTATTAAATGAAAAATCCAGTACGTTATAGAGAAATATATATTTTTTTAATTTATATAGGATAAAAACGGAAATGATTTTACATCAACGGAATCGTCACCGAAAAATATAACCTAACCCATCAAAAACTATTTTTTACATACTCCCGGAATACACAGAATTGGTATTACAGAGAATATACTTGCCAAAGTTTCCCTGGCGAGCATGCCCGCCCTCAGGGGCCGGACTAGAGCTCCCTCTTTATGGCGCTAGAGGCTCGCGCTCCACCCTCGCCCGCCCCTCCTTCCCCCCCATATCACCCCCCAATCACGATGAGTTTCCGCCAGGCCTGTAATAATATCCATTCCTCCATCACTCAAAGCCCGCAAACGTTATATTGCACACTTTCTAAACAAAAATGGAACATTGCTGTTCAGTGTTTTTGATTCTTGGCAGTCTCCATTTACAGAACCGAAAAAGTGACGTCACAGGCATTGTGTTTACCATAGGTAAGTCGACTTCTAACTTTAATCATAGACAACTATAGCTGCTGCAGGACTTTTTTGCAGGATTTGAAGTACTCCCTGTCACCTCTACCAAAAATAATTCGACCGTAGTCTTGTCTGTATTTCCCTCCCATGCCGGAAGGAATCCGTGTTGACGTAAATCAGTGACGTCTTGGAAAAATTGATAGTACCGCGGGCTCAAGAACACCTCCTGTAATGGACCAACTTTCCGGAAACTTTGCAGATTAACGCACAAATTGAATGTGTTCATATTCGTTGAAGAGGTCATAGTTAATCCGTAAGTACTGACTTTCTTCACAGCTGTTTTCATGTTCAAAAAGAGTGGTTCTGGTGCCCCGTTGTTACGTATAGTTATCGTCAACATCACCTGGCGAATGCTCATCAGTCATGATGGCAGGAAAGACCTAGTCACAAACCTGATTTATTATTTCAGTTCAGAAAAGAAAATTGTAATTGTAAGGTTATTGCCCTTTAAGGAAATTTCTAACGTTAGAATTTTTTCAGCTTTTGTGTATGATATACATGTACATTTAAACTTAACACGCTCGACCACGATGGCATGCGATTTGGTCTTACCTTGGCGGGTACCTTGACCTCAGGTCCAAGAGGTGATACCTTGTGCTACAATATATCGAATTAGATAAAACAGTAAAAGGAACCTTTGCAATAATTTGAAACTTGTAGGTTTTACATTATTTGCATAAAGGTAAATTTCGTATGATTGTTTGAATTACCGTTTTAGGAAATTCTATCTTCCATAAAAGTTGGCATTAGACTTTAACCATGAATGAAAATCAGTGCACAAATTTGAGGATTTTTTAAATTTTAATCTGCATGGAGTTGATAAATATCGAAGCATAACTGAAAGTCAGCAACTGGTGACCTCATTCACCATCAACTGCAGATTTGATTGATTCTTAAAGTGTCACAAAGTAATTTATTCACGTTTGACCACATCCTGTAAGTGATTTCACCACATCCAATAGGTGTTTTGACCCACTCATCCCTGCTACATATGCCGAGTAGTCACAAGCTGGTCTAATACTTGCTAAATACATGGGCTCTGTGGCATTATGAATTGAAGCCCAATATAGTCTAATTTAATAACTTTCCATTTGAAATTTGTTAAGAAGTTAATTTTGACAATAATAAGCTATGTTCTAACTTACTAGTTTTATCCTCTCAAATGATTTTTAAACAGTAGATATTCTGGCCTGGAAAATGTCATATTTTCTTTTTATCTCTAATTTTTATAATATATGTATTGTAGTTTTAAGTTACCCATGTAAACTAGTTTTTCAAATTTACTTGTATTACTAAGACTGGTACTTTGGAAATAAACTGTCTTTTGTTATTATTATAATTATTTTCTTCTAGGAAAGATATGTATGATGAACAACTCTAATGAACTTTAAAAATGCAAGTGCTATAAGTTAAGGGGTTAATGAGGTGACATTTAATTTGGTCAGGAGTTAATTAGTTGAGGAGTTAATTTGGTGAGTGCTTGATCAGGTGAGGGATTAATAATAGACCAGTTCACGCTTGTGATTGCATCATGGGTAATCAGGGCAACAATTACAGGAAACAAGGGAGCGAACTTAGGTTTGTTATCTTCAATCTTAAACTCTGAGATTCTTAGACCAGCAAAATAAGTACATATTCTAGGCACATGGCAATTTTTGGCATAATTGATTGCAGGTTAATTGAGAAAAGACCAAAAATTGTAGCAAGTCTATTGTTTTCGAGTGGGTGCATTTTGTTCAATCTCTCTTGCAAACAATACATTTGCTACAAAATTTGGGTAGTTTTCCATGAAGAAATCTGCAATTAATTATGCCAAAAATCACCACGTGCCTAAAATATGTACCGGTACTTATTTTGCTGGTCTAAGAATTTCAAAGTTTAAGATTGAAGATTTTGGCAGAAATCGATAACAAACCTCAGTTCGCTCCCTTGTTTCCTGTAATTCTTGCCCTGATTACCCATGATGCAATCACAAGCGTGAACTGGTCTATTAGTTGTCTGAGGAGTCAAATCAGTAATAATTAGCCAAGAGTTTAGTTAAGTAGTAATTTTGGTCTTGGCTTGGTGATCACTACAAAACTGACTCTTACAAGTTCTCACATTGGTACTTTCTTTCCTAGCTGTATTGAAGGTTATTTAAAGGCTGTAAAGAATTTAGTGAAATAAATGGGATATATAATTTTATTGAGAATGAGGCTATCTTAGGATACAGTTATATTTATACAGCTCTTTTGAAATCATTTTGTTGTCATTGCCCCAACAGAGGCACAAATCTATCAGCAAAGTCTTATTTGACTGGCCATTTACTACCAGTCTGAGAGGTTTTTGTTGAGGAATATATTAAACAATTTAAATCATGTCTGATGAGGACAGGATGAGGCAAGAAATTGCCAACATGCAGATGCGAGGGGATCAAATTACGGACGAGGTTGGTTGACTTCTAAAACAATTCATAGAATGACTATAAAATTATTATGCACTAATTGCAAGAAAAAAGGAAATAAGGGAGATAAAAACTATCTGTTTTTAAAAACCTATATGCATCCAGGATCCGTTGCGGTTGCAGTAATTGATCATTTTCTCTTCTCTCTCAAATTAGTGTCAGTCAAGAAATGGTGTAGTCCAATAGTCGAAAACATCTCATTCCATCTGGCATTTAGAATCATTTCAGAGCTTTCATTTTTATCCCAAGGCATTCTATAATCCTTCGTCTTTGATTTTATTTCAATATCTTAACATCTCTAAAAGTATTGGTTTGAAAATTTCAATGTCAAAAGAAGCCTCTGCCAAGGCAGAGGGAGGCGTACTTATTTGGAAAAGATGATGCAATTTGCTTATAAGAGCCTATAAACATTAAAGTTATACAACAAACTAGAAAATTTTTGTTAATTTTTACTTGAGTGTGCTTTGAAGATTTTGTTTCAGTTAGAAAATAATTTTATACCTACCATGAAAAGCTGACAAGCCAAACTTATTAGGACAATTGCTTCCATTGCCATTCAATTTTTTTCTTGAGAAACTTATCTGTTAACTCCCAAATTCTCTAATCCATGAACAGACAAGCATTTTCTGAATTGTGGGAGTCAGTCACATTGTGTGAAGAGTTAGTTTTCACTGATTACTGAAGTTTTATTTAGTTTAATCAGTATCAGGACAGTTTTCTAAAATTAATATGTTTTTTTTGTCATTACAGTCCTTGGAAAGTACCCGGCGAATGTTACAAATGGCAGAAGAGGTATGGCAGTGTGATCAGGGTTCCCACAGGTCCTTAAAAAGTTTTATATTTTTCGTCACAAATTTAAGACCTTAAAAGGTCTTGAATTAAACAAAATTTCTTTGAATTAAACATTAAATTTCAATTATGAATGTACAGTTTGGCCTTTGATCAATTTTGAAGCTTATTTTTACTTACCTGAAAGGGCTGTCTATTATGCCTATTATATCTATTGGTGGGACTTTTATATTTCCATGATTACACTATTTTCATTTTCAATATATTGTTGGTTAACACCTACTAAGAAGCCCCATTACTTGGGTTCAAAGGTCAGAGTCTTTCATAAAAACCAGGTCTTAAATTTTTTGACTTTTAAAGCCTTGAAAAGGCCTTAAATTTTTTTAGTTCTGAGCTGCAGGAACTTGGTGATATTAGGGACCAATCGTTTATTACGTCCCATGGGGGGGCCAGTGGTTTTAGAGGGGGTGGTACAAATTATTTTCAAAATCACTTGAAAGAGAGGGGTGCATTTTTATTCACAATACTCGAGGAAGGGGGGGGGGTACATTCTTCTCCAACTTGTGTTTTCCAAGAGTTCAGTGACAGACGTTTCCTTTTGTTCTACATCTAATAACAGGCGACCCAAACGCCAATTGACAACACGTTGCAGATTAATATCAGACTCTCAAGCCATTTTTTGCATGATAGTCATGCCCTTCAGTGTTTTGGCAGGAAATTGTCACATGCGCACAATCACGTACAATCAGGACCTTGTGGTAACATTCAACCACAGAAACTCATATTAAGATTTGAAATAATTTGTGAAATTATATAGAAAGCATATAAACAAGTTTAGTAGATCATTTAAAGTAATTTGATGAATGAGTGCATTTTCAAGGTGGGGGGTATATTTTTCAAATTCTAATTGGAAAGGGGGGTATAGTTTTTCGTTTACATTATTTTATTGACAGAGGTATAATTTCCATACACTAGATTTTTTGGAAAATCACTGCCTCCCCCCCTGGCGATGTAATAAACAATCGGTCCCTTACTGTCTGCTATCCCTTATTATGGTAAAACTAGTTTCACTTGAACCAAGTCAAATTAAAGAGTAAATTCAATTAATGTTTATTGCATATATCAATGTATGTTGCTCAGTAGCATGAAAGAAAGAATAAATACACTCATCAGAAAAAACTGGTATATGCCCCGAGTGGGAATCAAACCCATTTCTCCCTGTTTTCTAGTCAGGAGTGCTAACCACTACACCATCAGGAACCATCATGCTGGCAATGTAGCATTTCACTCAATCAAAGAAAAATTGGATCCAGGAATCATCACACTGCCATTAATCAACTCAACTAATCGTGAAACTGCTACGTTGCCAGTGTGGTGGTCCCCGATGGTGTAGTAATTAGCATTCCTGACTAGAAAACAAGGAGACATGGGTTCGATTCCTGCTCAGGGCATATACCAATTTTTTTTGATAAGTGTATTTAAATGTTTTATTGTTCAACAAATTTAGAAGTTGTGTAATGAAGAAATATAGAATGATTTCTGCATTTACATAGCCGTGAGGAAACCATGAAGTGAAGCAGAGTGGTTTCCAGGTTATCAAGTCAGTGTTCTCCTAACCTCCCAAGGTAGTAAACAAACATGTTTCTGAACCTGCTTGCAGAGCCAGGATGTTGGCATCAAAACACTTGTTATGCTGGATGAGCAAGGAGAGCAGCTGGACAGGATTGATGAAAACCTGGATCAGATCAATGCTGACATGAGAGAAGCTGAGAAAAACTTGACTGGTCTTGAAAAGTGCTGTGGACTTTGTGTTTGCCCATGTAGAAGGTACAGTATATACTATATACAGCTTTGTCAGGAATTATCAGTTAATTTTCTATTTTGATTAAGAGTTTAAATCAAGCTGCGGTACTGTTTGGAAGTACTGTATTTATTTGGATAAGCACCCACTCTCAAATAAGTACCAGTCCTCCCCCCCTAAAAAGCCCAAAATTGAATAAGTGCCACCTCCTTCGAATAAGCCCCCC
>JAOEJH020049626.1:0-10496 GCA_025448215.2 Palythoa grandis
ATTTTCTAATCAAATTGTAAAATAGATTTGGATAGTTCTTAATCAAATGATTCAGGTTACAGAAAGTAGAAAATAGAGGGAATAATTTGTATACGAAAATTCACTTCTGCATGATTGAACAGTCAGTAAATACATCGAGATCATTTTCAGGTAAGCACTTACGACTTCATAAAATGTGCTAGCGTTTGCTTTAAAATGAATTAAATGATTTTTTTCTTAAAAATATAAATAGTTTTTACTTTGCTTCAAAATAGTAACCCAAACGAACAAAGGGAAAGGAGTATATATGAATCTTAAGGGAAAGGAGTTTTTTTCAGGATGAGTTGATTGGCGGTTTGCAGCGGGTACAGTAACACAAACTGATGATGTTATTTCTGTTTAAATTTTCATGCGTTCAATATAAAGCCTTTGGCCAGTTAATCTGGGTGCCAAAAGTCAGAATTAACTTCCAACTTGTAATGACCTATCCCTCAAGGATTCAGCATTGAAACGGGGCTGTGTATGGCAAATCACGGCAAAGCTGCACTAGTAATGTTATTCCACGTTTATATCCATTTATTAATCGTGTGCAGTCAGAATTCGAAATTACTCTTTGATTTTGATAGCATGGTAATCTGTCGAAAAACCTCTTTCAAAATCACGAGATGCGTTCATTCCGGCCCTTGTTTTATGTTTTTACTGTAAATTCAAAAAACCAAGTCTGTGCAGAAAAGCTTTATAAGAATATTTACACGGCATATCAATTCAAAGTGCATTTTTGCTTGAGTAAACTTTGCCGCTATATTACGACACCGAGTACCAGCTTATACTTTGAACAGCAAATAATCAAATCGATATATGTACGTAGTAAATAGAGGCAATTTATTGTCTGTTTACTAATTCAGCTTCCCTATCTATGTCTATATATTTATTCTCAGTATATATGTAGGTATAGTTGAAATAGCTTAGTTTTCAAACAAGCCTAACAAAGTCGTACCCCAAATCGGTATCACTTTCACTATGATTCGTACAAAACTCGAAGAAGATGAATTTCGTAACGTGATGTCCTTATCTTTGTCAGCGCTTAGCACTGTACCAAGCCCTACAGGTTGCAGGATTAAACTAAGAAAAACAATTTACTTTCCGTCTTTGAATTTTTTGCAAATTAAAACTATAGGGGGTGTTTGGTTTTACATTGTGTTTTGCGAACAGTCTTTTACTCCTCGCGCTGGGGTGCCAAACGTGTGCTTTTTTTAAATTCGGGTTTAAACAAACGGATTTGCTCAAAACAACTCGCAATAACATCTCGAATTTACTCTTGAAAATTCCCAAACTCTAGAAATTACACTATATCATACAGAACTTACCTTCAAATAAAATTTAAAAATACATTGATATTTCGTGAGTAGTTGTCAAGATGTTCAGCTATTGAGGGTTTGCAATATTTAAAACAGAAAAACATGTTTAGTTTTGCTTTTCGTTAGACACAGCTTTAGAGAAAATGATCTGAGAATGTTGCTTAACAATTATTGAAATCAATAGGTATGATAAAATCAACTTCTATTTTAATCTTTTCAGTTTTTTCAGTAACTTTGACTCGCCCGCACGAAAGTCGTTCTCAACTATTGATATAGAACATATTTAAAAATGATTGATCTTATCTTTAAAAAATATTTCTGAAGATACATTTCTTGGTCTCAGCGAAAATTAATGAAACTAAATAGCATCAAAACATTGCTGTTAGTAAGGTTGTAAGTTGCTAAACGAGTTCTTAAATCTTTACATAGTGACATTAAATTTTGAACTTTTTGCTTTAAAATACATAAATTTCATATTTAACAGCTTTTGAAATGCATATCTTTGTATCTCTATATCTTTGCTGATTAACCCAGTAAATTAAACCAGTGCCAATGGCAGATTAAGTGGCCGACTTTTACGAGTTTAAAGAGAGGGCCAACAATCTTTCATAAAGTCAATGAGACACAAACCTATAAAACGAAAAAATATATAATTGTCTTCGTATGAAGTGTCACAGCTGTGGTCATAAACTCCCTCAATAAAATTCTCAACTTCATTAATGTTTGCACTGATTTGAAAAACAATTGGTAGTTAAAATTTTGTGAATACTAGAACCTTATCAGTTTTTGTCGATTTCGAATGCGTCTTTCTTCCCAAAAATATCTTTCAACTGTCCACTCAAACTGGAGCAGATAGCGTTGACAAAATCTTATTTTTTGTCGTTTAAAAGATCTATTTTAGATCGTTGGCTTAATAGACCCTGCTATACTTGCTGTCCTGATAATTTTCTGTGAAGTTGCAATTGTATTATGAAAGGTGTTTGCATTAATTATAAACACGTCGATGGAAAATGTACTCTAGTGTTTATGCAGTTAATACTTGCAGATGCTGTTTTCCCAGGCTGTAGAAAAGGGAGAAAAACACTAAACGCAGTCAGGCGACCAAATTGATTACAGTATCATAAAACTTTTATGGAAAATCTTCGATCCATTACGACCTTAAAAGAGAAATCGAGATCTTTTAACTTGTTTTTGCATAAAAGCTAATCTGTGGTATTGAAAGTGTTTGTAAACCTTATGATAGGATCATTATTTTTTGCCCATAGAGATCTGTAGATGAATTTCGATAAAAACTGTGATAAGCTACAAAATAAGTAAAGGTTTTACTAATCAAAGCTAATAAAAGAATTCCAGCGAAAAACTTGAAATCCGAACCAGTCTTGTGGCTAACATCTCTTAATTTGTGCAAATCTTAAAGTATTCATTGTTCAAAAAATCCCACACATAAAAAATTGCACACGAATTCATTCGCACGGCGGGGTATCTGGTTTTTATGTAAACTTGTGTAAATCAAGTTTCCAACGCCGCAGTTGGTCCTTTTACTAATACGAGTCAGCTTATGCTATCATTTTTTTATTACTTCAGTTAGAAGTAATTCTCTTTCATTACGAAGATTGACGAATTAGTCAAGAATCAAAAATTATTTTTGTAACAACAGCCTTTACTTAAAAATCAAAAGTTTAATGGCTCGATAAACAGCAATCAAAGTTGAAATAATTACAGAGCTAAAAATCGCACATGTACAGCAATTTCCAATTTACTATAGATAAATCCGCCAATGTTTAAAAAAAGTCTGCACAACAACTAAATTTGTTTCACGTGCACTAATCCACTTTTGTTCAATTGTAAAAATGTTAACCTTTTTGTGCGCGAAATATTGTTCGAGCCTATGCTTTCAAAACAGAAATTAGTTTTTCATCCTTCAAAAGAAAGAATTTCTCGTGGGATGATTTGCACATAGAGGCCAAAACAATTCGTTATTCACAATGTTCCTTGTTCTAGATTAGTTTACTGTTAGCGACTACATGGAAGCTTATTGTGCTGTGATAACTTCTTGAGGAAGTCGATGGAAACCGAAAAAAGATTCAAACAAACAAATCCACTTTTCTAATATATATCCTATGATCTTAGAAAGTCTTTTTTAATGCTGTAATATGTTCAGCCGACATTCAACAAGCCAATAATGCATTCCTTTTTATAATTTCATTAAAAAGTTACACTGAATATGTGTATCGTTTATTCTTTATAGCAGGGCAGCCGGATCTTAGATAATTGCAATTTGCTTTGCTCAAAATAAATCGACTGTGAAATTCGCAGACACTTCTTTATAGAGTAAATTTCCCCTTTTTGTTCAAATAAACAATATGTAGCTTTTGTCCGGAACTAATTGGCTAAAACCAAAAAGACATTGAATACCTGAAAAGTAGCTATCGGTATGAATGCTGAACTAAAACTAACAGAAAATTCTTCATATAGTTTCATTAAGGTACCTGATCTGTCTTTTTCAATCATTTCTTAACGTTTAGACCTTAATTGAAATTTGTTATGTGGTAGTTCTCTCAAAGTGAGTCTGCAGGGGACTATTAATTTCTAATGAAGTTATGTTCACAGCACCATCTGTTGGGTTTCATTTAGAACTGCGTTGTGTTTGCGACAAAATTGACAAAAGATTGTCTCTTTTCATCCCGTTCCATCTCGCTAGGGCCTTTGGTCCTTGATATCGATCTATTTTATTTTCTCACTTTCTTTCGCTTTTCATAAAGCAAGTAATCCATTGACATATAAGTCTTTGAGCTTATATCTTCAGATTAGACACTTTAAAAATTGCATTTAAATTTCTTGTTAGTTGCTCAGTTTTTGCTGGTGGAAGCGACTTCATTAATTTGACCGCTTGTGCGAAAGGAGCCATCATTGTGCCCCAAACATGTTTACATTCTTGTTATAAAAAAAACATTTTTTTTTCTCTTTTAACAACTCGATCAGGTGTTTCAAGCAATCGATCAAAACATGTCAAGAGCCGTCAAAGTCCAATGCAAAAAGATACATATTTTGAGCTGTTTGTTTTGGATGTAGATTTGAGAACGTTTGACTGCTTTCGCTGGAACAGAGCGATTCCATTTTCATACCATTTCAAAGTTTTGCAGTCTTCATTAGTTTTTTGCATCCGGAGGGACTGCGTCACTTAGCTGATTATTTTAATTAGCTTGCCATCATTAATTTGAAATCAGAAACAATGTATTGTAATAATAATTAAATTGTAGACTATATAATTGGATTGGTTAGAGAAGTCCCGTCAGTTGCATGAAGACTGCTTGTAGAGTCGAACAGACCAGTTCAGTTTTCAACACGAAAGAAAGTATGCACGCCTATGAGCCTAATCCACAATCTTCGTTCATCAACTCCATGTACCGGCCGAGTAATGCAATATCAAGCACCAACCAGCAAAGCAGTTATGGCTACAAGGGAACTCAAGACTATCCTATGGCAGTGAGGTTTGATTCACACCCTCTTCACAGCCTTTCCTCCTACAACACCGGTAGTTCCTTCTCGTTCTACCCCTGTCCATCAAGCCATCGTTACGTTCATGACATCAACTGCGGTTATGCTGGATCGCTACACAACGGTAAGCATTCAGTTTAACTTATCAAGTTATCATTTGAAGTACTGTAATCAGTAAGTACTGACAGCTGTAATTGTGTGGGCAGGGTTTCTCATATACTAAAGCTATGATAAGATTTTGCCAAAAACTATACCATTAAATTTCACCTCAAAAATTTGGTAACAGAAACATTTGAAACTTCCTTAGTTCCGTATAAATTAGAAATACATTGTTTTGCTAGTTGATTTAAAACTAGCTTTTAAAATATTAAGCAAAGCATCAAGGAAAAACGTAACCTATTTGGAAAGAAATATACCGCAAAGTTTTTAGGTGATCGAGGCTTCAATTCAGATTAACGGGAGTCAATTCTAAAATTGTTAAACGTTGTTGTATATTAGCAAAAATACAAGCTTTTCTAACCGTATATTATTTTATTTGATTACAGGATTTATTGCCTGCCGACGACCAAAACGAATTCGAACCGCTTTCACACCGACTCAGTTGCTACACCTTGAGAACGCATTCGAAAAGAACCATTATATTGTTGGGTCAGAGAGAAAACAGCTCGCTACATACTTAAACCTCTCAGAAACGCAAATAAAAGTTTGGTTTCAGAACCGAAGAACAAAGTGGAAGCGACAACAAGCAGAGGAAAAAGCCCAAAGCCAAGGAGTTGCAAGCCCGAATATAAGCCACAGTGTCAATGACTGTCATTCGAGCAAAAATTCTCACACGCAGAAGGAAGAACAAGATATCTGAGAAGAAAAAACAACCAAAATGCGTGGTGGATTGTGCTTTAATCTGATAAGTTCAAACAGACTGAATCGAAGCATTTCTCCGCCAAGAAATTGTGACGCATTTGATCGAACCAAACTAATTGCGGTTATTAACAATAGAAGGTCTAAACAAACTTTTTATCAGAGCTAAATTAAAGCGGATTCAAACTTTAAGTGAATCAAAACGAAAAGTTAAGGTTTGCGATCAAGCCAAGATATTATCCGCAAAAGGAACTCTGAAAAATAATTGCAAAATATACCATTTTTGATGAACTCTAAGAAAAATAAAAACATTCTTTATTCTATCAAGTATTAGCTCATATCATGTAATAATTTAAAAGGAACAATTATTTTATACACATGGAGAACTAGAAATAAATATTTCTCCATCTATATATCCCGTAACTGCCTGTAAATAAAACACTTGAGATGTTTTGTAAAAATGGCTTCAAGCTATTTGTAAATACAGTTTTTCAATGTCCACATATGGGTAAGAAATGAAATAAAGTGCTGTGGGTAATTTTAACGGCACTTGCGTTTAGCTGTTTTATGTTCACGGATTTTTTTTATTACAAAACAGCGGAAAATGCCAAAACGGTTTCTTTTTAACATTTTGTTCATGTTTCAGTCGTGATCTTATTTCTTTTGTGTTCGGTTTTATTATGAGAAATATCAACTATTACTTTGTACTTGATCACTGGTTCTAAACACAGAGTACTCTTTGCGATTAAATGCGAATAAAGCTGTGCGCACAGTTTATTGTGAAAGAGTTAAGCCATTGTGATCAAGCAACGTTTGTGATATAAGCATTATCGCAGAAAACCTGCGCTCGTGCGAAGTTTAGCGCGCAGCAATGCGAAGCCCACACAGTTCACACCCTAATCAATTTTCCATCTGCGTTCTTTGGACTAAATTCCCATCAAGCAGATATGATTCAGTTAAAGAATCGATTATATTTTTCTTAAAAATAAGCAAGTCACGTTTCACAACTTTCTTTCAAATCTAGTTGGGTATTATACACCAATAACGGCAAAAAATACTTTTTCGACTTAAATTTTAAAGGCTTTTCTCACCCTTACATCAACTCATGGGGTTCGTATAATTTTTTAAAACAGGTGTCTAAAATAAAATTTTTACACGTTTGCTTCAAAAATTGATATCAAGATGAGTTTTATTAAGACAAAGTGAATACAAAGCCGTAACACAATATAATTTTAATAATGCTATTCCCTTCATTCCCGCTCCTCGGTTTTGCTACAGATAATAACAAAACTTATATTGTGTACTAGATGATACAGGCTCCAAAAGATGAACTGCGTGGAAAGCACAGCTGTTCAGATATTTCCTTTACGAAACGTTACAAAACAAGAACAACACAAGTTTTCTAAAAGTTTGGGGTTTTTTTCTCTGTTCTTTAGCTCTGTTGGTCCGAAATCTTTCCCATTTATCGGCCTTCATATTGCTTAAAGGCCGCCAGATAATCTGCGTTTACTCAACCTAAGTCGATGTTTTACTACTATGATTAGAATCATCCCCAAACAATGAGATGTGAAATTAACTTAATAATGCAGAGTGAATTAAAATTTGATGAGTGTTTCCGTGTAAAATTATAAACACTTGGTGACAATTGAGTTTCTTTTAACAAACAGAAAGAAAAAATTGTTAGAAGCGACACAAAACTAATTTGAAATTAACTTCGGTTCTGTCTTCTATTTCCTCAATGTTTTTAGAGTCTTACTCGATGGAAAGATAAAAAGAATTTTAAAAAGATTAATAAAAGCTAAAACAAACTTTTTTCAAGCTTGGAAAGCAACGGGAAATTCGAGCCAGCATATCATATCAAAGCGGGTAATTCGGTATGGAATTTAAAACTATGAAAAAGTTATTTCATTAGACTTGACACTAAACAAACAAATACATTAGTCATTGATATTTATTAAGATAGAGATTGCTTGAAGCTGTAATTGTAAACCTGAAACAACAATTTCGTTAGGGAGCAGTAATCGCAGTTTTTATGAAAATTCAGTTTATCAGACTTTTTTAACTTAAAATAAGCCACAGTGTCAGTGTAAAACTTCTTCAAATATTAGTAAATAAAACCAGAAAGTACGCGGTAATATTTAAAAAAACAACTAAAAAAACTAAGAATAAGGCTAACCAAATTAGCATGGAAGATATTTTAAAAGCTTTATAATATTTTAATCTAGTGTATTAGGAAGCTTACGACATGTTGCGTTTATTAGAAAATATAAAATCAAATGTTTTTCTGTCGAACTCGGCGTTAATTTTTGAAAGGAAAAAGCAACTTGTGTTATTCAGCGAAAATTCTGGCTCCGCAATGCATGTGATTTCCAAATAGATTTTACTGGAAGAGATAATACCGCTTTGAATATGGATAATGGACTGCTAAAAAACTATGACATAATGTTGTCTTCATATTTTTAAAACACTTTTGTCGGGAGAAACACATTTCCTGGTTACTCATTTCATCAAGGGATTCTAGTTAAAATTAGTAGGAAGTAGCTTTAGGAAATGTCATCAGTAATATTGAATAATGCTTATTTGAAGGTTATTTTTTTAATTTCGTTGTAATGAAGGATAGAGTTCACCGGTGTTAAAATGGATAACTTGGCTCAGAGACGTGCGACTCAGTTTGTGTCTCTTTAAATGATCACAAAAACAATAAAATGAATATTTTGTGTTTAACTTATTATAAAACATCTAAAATTTAAACATTATTTCAAATTTTCTAAGTTGGAATGTTCAATTACTATTTCGAGAGTTTTAATGCTTTATAATTGATTTTTTTTCGTTGAAAGGGAAGTTGTCAAAAAGCTAGAAGAGTATTCGATAATGTTGGTGTTGCAGGGAACTTAATACGCATGCTCAAACAAAATGGTTTCAAATTTTAAGAGGGCGGCGCAATTGCTTGAAGCTGTAGACCTTAGTGTGTGTTCAGCGTTTATAGACGACCTAAACATTCATTTTTTTTTGAAAATCAAAGAATTCAATTATTTTAAATGGTTAAATAGCAGAAAAATACTTGAAAATACTTTGCACACTATCATGCATACTTTGCATACTTTGCACACTATCAATAAAGTTCAGTTCAGTTGCACGCACAATTGTATAATGGTCTATTTTTCTGAACGGCGGCGTGGTTGTGCTGTGGTCTCCGGCCAACAAGGTCCCGGATTCAAACCCCGGCTTTGCTGTGTGCTGAACATTTCTGTGACCTTCTTTCCCGCCAAAGTTCGTTGACTCAGCCTTTTTTGGTAAAATGAGTACCCGCTTCTGCTGGGGGCTAACCTGCGACGGATTAGTGTCCTCTTCAGGAGGAGTCAATGACTCTCATCCGCTTAACACTACAAAAACCGTTATTTTTCAGAAAGATGAAATAAAAAGCATCTTTTTCATTTAACACTCTACTCTACTTGATCTTTCATTTGCAAGCTGTTGAAGGAAAAATGTCTGTGACGTACAGTCGTCTGTTTTAGTTGGGTTCCTAGGAACTTTTCCATATACGAATAGTTCGATTTTCGATCTTCACTGAAACCAGACGAAAAGTCTCAAAGATTGGTCGTTTTGAGTTTCGTATTTGAAGTATCAGACAGTTTGTACAAACAGAAACAATTTTATCTTTAACCCCGCGGCATCGTGAAATACACCCCCACGCGCGCAAACTACAAAATGACCGGGAATAAATTGTTATTGTAATCATTATTTCTTAAATGTCTCTTTCTAACAGATAAAAGTGCAGCTGACGTGTCGATTGAATTTGCCTTTTTCTACCTTAATTTCAAAATTAGTCGGATCGAATAGCAAAGTTAAAACAAGTAAACAGTTTAAAACAATCTTATACGAAAATATTTTTTTAGTTTGAGGTTTTCCCATACAACAAATGAAATGTCAATTGATCCCACAGAAGTCTTTAGCACTTTGCAGTTTGTATAAATGACACGTTTTTGGCCTCCGCTTTCAACAAAATGTCTAAGCAAAGCTTTTTCCAATTATCAAGGCTTCGGTACCAATAAATTTGCATTTTAAAAACTTGACGTTAGTGTAAAAAGTTGGAAAGGGTTTGTTTAAAACATTTATATTTAATATAAGCCCTTACTATACCAGCCGTTTCTCCGCAAAATGATGTTTAATTTCACGTCATCTATTTTTTTCCTGATTGAAGTCCAGAGTCAAACGCATACAAAGAAGATGCTAAAAAAAACAGATGCTAAAACTCGAATTTTATCCTTTATTTATAAAACGTTTTATCTGACACATTCATTAAGGGTTGTTTAAAAATTAAAGTAGTTTCATAATAAAATAGAACTGGTTCTGTTTCGGTTCCTGTATTCGTGTTATTTTATCTTTTTGACGCTGATGCTTCTAGTCTGAAACTTTAAACATCAATAATTAAGATTCAAATAATGCAACATCTTGCACTGTTCATAACTGAAAATAAATATAACCCCAAAAGACTTAAGGCTTGTTGTTGTTGTTTTTTTTTGAGAGATAACGATTAAGAGTCACTTAAATCTTTGATCTTGTTTAAATAACCTTTTTAAAAGTTCATTTAAGAAAATTCTGGTTAAATTGCGAGAGTGACCATGCTAATTTTAAGCTTAGTTTTGCATGTTAGAAAAAGGTACGGGCGTTTTTGAATTCGAAATTCAAACAATAATAAACATTTCGCATACAATTTTTATTTGAACACGCGCGTGTTTGAGGCTCTTGTTTAATTTTCCCTTTTTTCAATTCTGTTTCGACTGAAAACGAACTTAATTACTT
>JAOEJH020049722.1:0-10493 GCA_025448215.2 Palythoa grandis
TCTGGCCTCCCTGACGCACCCTCAGAGAAAACTACACTTTTTGTTTCGTAATTTAGGGTTTTTAATATTGTAGTCTTTGCGCCTTTTGTGCTTTCACGAAGTGTTCTAGCATTTGTACTCACGGTTTGATATGTTGTCAATAAAGAATTGCCTGGTCCCTGGGGCCGGCCAGTTTCTCCGATATGATTTACTGTTATGCTTTAATTCAGCGTAGAAATGAAAAGTTGTACATTCAATGAGCACCACTGTACATTCACACCATTCATCACTCGGTATAGTGGGCTGACATGATAAGATGTGATGGTTAAAGGGTTAACTGATCAGCCATTCTAGGTTGAGAAGAAAATTGACTATTAAAGTAATGAAAAATTGTACATTCAATGAGCACCACTGTACATTCACATCAGTTGGTATAGTGGGCTGATATGATAGGTTGTGATGGTTAAAGGCTTAACTGATCAGGCATTCTAGGTTGTGAAGAAAATTGACTATTAAAGTAATGAAAAGTTGTACATTCAATGAGCACCACTGTATGTTCACATCATGCATCACTTGGTATAGTGGGCTGACATGATAGTTTGTGATGGTTAAAGGATAACTGATCAGACATTCTAGGTTGAGAAGAAAATTGACCATTAAAAGCAATGAAAAGTTGTACATTCATTGAGCACCACTGTACATTCACACCATTCATCAGTTGGTATAGTGGGCTGATATGATAAGATGTGATGGTTGAAGGGTTAACTGATCAGGCAGTCTAGGTTGAGAAGAAAATTGACCATTAAAAGCAATGAAAAGTTGTACATTCATTGAGCACCACTGTACATTCACACCATTTTTATCAGTTGGTATAGTGGGCTAATATGATAAGATGTGATGGTTGAAGGGTTAACTGATCAGGCATTCTAGGTTGAGAAGAAAATTGACCATTAAAAGCAATGAAAAGTTGTACATTCAATGAGAACCACTGTACATTCACACCATTTATCATTCGGTATAGTGGGCTGACATGATAGGTTGTGATGGTTAAAGGGTTAACTGATCAGGCATTCTAGGTTGAGAAGAAAATTGACTATTAAAAATAATGAAAAGTTGTACATTCAATGAGCACCACTGTACATTCACACAGTTGGTGTAGTGGGCTGACATGGTTGTGATGGTTAAAGGGTTAACTGATCGGCCATTCTAGGTTGAAAAGAAAATTGACCATTAAAGTAATGAAAAGTTGTACATTCAATGAGCATCACTGTACATTCACATCAATTGGTGTAGTGGGCTGACATGGTTGTGATGGTTAAAGGGTTAACTGATCGGCCATTCTAGTTTGAAAAGAAAATTGACCATTAAAGTAATGAAAAGTTGTACATTCAATGAGCACCACTGTACATTCACATCAGTTGGTATAGTGGGCTGACTTGATAGGTTGTGATGGTTAAAAAGTAAACTGATCAGCCGTTCTAGGTTGAAAAGAAAATTGACCATTAAAGTAATGAAAAGTCGGTTGTACATTCAATGAGATCCACTGTACATTCACATCAGTTGGTATAGTGGGCTGACATGATAGGTTGTGATGGTTAAAAAGTTAACTGATCAGCCATTCTAGGTTGAAAAGAAAATTGACCATTAAAGTAATGAAAAGTTGTACATTCGATGAGCACCACTGTACATTCACATCAGTTGGTATAGTGGGCTGACATGATAAGTTGTGATGGCTAAAGGGTTAACTGATCAGGCATTCTAGGTTGAGAAGACATTGACCGTTACAGTGGATTTCACAATGCTTTGGCCGCGCTGATTTCGAGTTACGTTGAGAAACTGGTAACTTCGTTCAAAAGTTGACAACTACTTGTCAAAATTGCCAATGAATCGTGAACTTGGAATTGAATTTGGCAACTTCATTCTGAACTTGGCAACGAAATTCGCAAGAAAGTTGCGAACTTTGCCTTTGTGTGAGTTAGACAATAGAAGCGAAACGTTATGGAGGTCTTATCTGAGGAAGATGAATTGAATCACTGGATGAATCAATTTAAAGAGCAGTTAGATGAGAACACATACTGATTTGATTCCCGCTACTTGTGGCGCAAATATTTCCTCCTCGCTCGACAAATTTATCAATTAAACATGCTACTGTACTTTTTGGTATTTGCATTTGCCTTCTAATTTCTCTAAAACTAGTTCCATTAAGCCATTTCTCCTTACCATATCTTCACAAACGTTTTTTGGAAGTGACTTTCCTTGCTGAATAAAGCTGTTGGTCGAAACTGCCATAGTTTTAAATTTAATTCAATGAAAAGCGTCAACCGACGTCAGTGCGAACTTGCGAACTTCGTTGCCAAGTTCAATTCCAAGTTTGCGACTCAATTGGCAAGTAGTTGTCAACTTTTGAATCTAGTTCCCTGATTCTTAACGTAGCACGAAATCGGCGCGGCCAAAGTTTTGTGAAGTCCACTGTAAAAGCAAAAAGTTGTACGTTCAATGAACACCACTTTGCATTCACATTGTTTATCAGTTGGTGTAGTGGGCTGATGTTATGTGCCTCCAAGGTGTCATCTTTATTATGCACACATTAACAGGAAAGACTGTGATTGGTTAACTACAATCTTGGCATGAACCATGTTCATAGGATATCATATGACATCTCTTCGTGTTCAAATGTTTAGACTTAATAAACTGAAAATAATCAACTCAAACAAGTCACTAAAGTGTCTCAATAACTGTTCATAAAGGACACACATTTAGGATGTATCATAATCAGACATCCAACCAGGTTTGCATCTGGCTCGTCTGCTGTCCTGCGGGGCTCGAGAGATGCATCGGGTGCTTGTGGAGCTGTAGGAGCAGTTGGAGCTTCAGGGCCTGCCTGCTGCACTTATAAAAAGTCAGTGGCTGAAAGGGACTTTTGGATCACTTATCAGCACTTTTTGATCACAAATGAATAACGACTTCAATGATACTGATAGAAGTGAAGGAAAGTACTCGAGACTGACAAATTTCGAAAATGTGGCAGTCTCATATATTCATAAGTAAAAATGTAATAAACAAATACCGTTTATTTAATTAAAGTCGTTTTCAAAGGAAGTGGATGCCTGATAGTTGAATTTGCATTGAGGAAAATATACGCAATGCCGATATTAAAGACGTTTTAGAATCTTTGAAGCCATACTTTCAAGATGTTTTCTCCAATTTTGCATTAATTTATCCATGATATAGGTAAGAAGCCATTCATTCACCCATACATTTTCCTCAATATAGGGCAAAAAAGACTCCAGCATTCACAGATATTTTAAAATCGCTGGTATGTCAGCGAGATGCTTCACCAGTGTACAGCGTCTAATTTTGAGACACAACGAGGAGGCGAAATGTGCTTACAGGCTCTGCCTTCCGATTTATCGAATCCCTTGGTGTAGACAAAGATGAAAATCAAGTATTCCGGTTGCTCGAGGAGATGCAATCTTCAGGGAAGGCCTCAAGTGCAACTCACCGATCCAAGGGGAAAGAAACGGTAAATATTGCATCTATTGCTAACTACATCTATTAGGCATATTAGCAAACTTGTCAAAAATTTACGACAGAAACAGGTTTGATGCAAACCTACTGACTCAATCTACTTATTAATCATATCCACATAACTACGAAGTAATTTCTATATTTTGCTTTTACAAATATTGTAGTGATGGATCTAGCGCTTAACAACACCCCTGGGTGGGGGAGGGGGGATGGGATAGTTGTTTCAGTATTTACCAAAAACATTTGGATAAAAATGCAGTTTATTTTCAAAGAAACAAGTAGAATGTAAACCTTTTTCCTATTTTTGTGTCGAGGTTATCAGCCTAAACTTTTTATAAACTGTGTTCACTTTATTTTTTCTACGCAAAGACAACATTGAAAGATCAAGACAGAACGACTAAAACACTGACTAAGGTACGAGCGATGTTGTGTAACGTGACCAATCTTTAGTTACTTCCTAGGAACTCTGGCATAAACTCTGTAGACGCTCACTGTTCTTATTTTTTTTCGTTAATTCAGCCAACCAGATCAATCACTACTCGCTTGAATGGTTTGTCAATCAGTGACATCTTCTGGAGGGGGACCTCGAGCACGGACCCCCCTGTTCACGGTTTTCTAACATACATCACATGATCTACAATGACAGGATACATCACCTTGGATACCAGGCCAGTAGAAAGCACTCAGGATCTTGTCCGTTGTTTTCTTGACACCCATATGTCCACCCATTATTGACCCGTGGGCTACTTTCATCAACTGCCGCGTAATGGGGAGGGTACCATGACTTGTCTCACTGGCTTGCCATTGTTCACATGAGGGTTTTATAAATGCAATAAAGGGCCCCATTTGTTACCTTAAGGAGACTTCCTTTTCTCCATTTACCACTGTGCCCTCTCGGTCCCTGTAGCTCTTTAGACTGTCATCATCAAACTGCACCTTGACTGAAGTGTCTCTGTCCACAACGGGACTTTCCCTGCTGCTTGGAACCTCAGTGGCGTAGACTTTCCCTCCTTTGATTGGGCTCTGGTGTTTACTGCACACGCCTCCTGCCAGGTGGGGTCTGGGTCATCTGTGGGTCTGACTCCGGGAGCATTGCCGATGATAAAATCGTAGATTGCATCAGGAAGGCATTGTGCCTCAACCACACCAGACAGTTAGGGGGTGTCAACAGTGATGCGGGCTATTGGAACTTTCTTTACAGTGTTGTCTATTAATAGCATGAAACTAAAGTCACCCGTGTATTGTTCCTCGGTTACCAGGTTTCTCTTGGCAATGCCACTGCTACCAGTGTCTGTCAGTACATTCACAGTCTTTCTGGCTACCCGCCCCTTACCTACGGGCGTCTTACTTCTAGCACTAGACAAGGGTTGGACACATGCACTGCTTAGTGATGGGACTTTCTTAGGAGCAGCTGGTCATCTTCGATGCAAGACTGAATCTCTTCTGGTGAAGCTTAGAGCGTGGGTAGTTGTAGTAGTACGAGGTATCCAGCACTGCCTTGTCCTTTAGGTCCCAGCCTACTTGTATTACTCTGTGAACCTGACTTTGGACCACTAAGTCTGCAATTCCGTGCTTTGTTGCCTTGCTTTCCACAGATGTAACAACACTTCGCTGCCTGAGCTGAGCAGTTAACAGCCATGTGCCCCCGAGAACTACATCGGTAGCACTGTATTTGCATTACTCCTTCAGCCACGGGCTTCTTGTTTTCATCGGACTTGTCTGTGTGGGCTGATTTGCATCGAGGCCCAAACAGGTGTCTACCAAGTGCTTCCAGGTACTGGTCAGCAATCTTTGCAATTTTATCTAATGTCTTTGGTGCCCGCTCGTGCAGATGAATTGCTAGCTCTTTTGGACAAGAGTTAATGAACTGTTTTTTAACAATGAGGTTTATCACTCCCTTGAATTACTGTTCAGTGTTTGATAGCTCAACCCAATGCATAAGGTATGTGGAGAGACATACAATAAACTGTTTTGGACTTTTGTCAGTTTCCGGCTTTGAGGCCCTAAATTTACGACGATATCCCGACCATACCTCTTCATTAACGCCACTTTCATTTGGTCATAACAATCCACTCAGCTTTGTAGCCTAACCCGACTTGTCCCACTTAGCTGTGGTTGCGAATCTCTCAAAGCGCTGGAGATAGGTATCAAGGTCATTCTTTCCATCCACAAATAACGGAAGTTTTCAAGCTTTGGCTCGGTCTTGCACTTCTTGAGGATGAGCTGGTGCCCGTTGGTGGTACTCCAGTTCCAAACGTTTCATTTAAAATTCGTGTTGTCTTCTTGCTGTATCAATTACTTCTCGTTCCTTCATCAGTCTTTCTTCTAACTCAAGCACCAGTTTTCTCTGTTCCCGTTCAAGACGTCTGTTTTCTTCCTCTTCAATCTTGTTCTGTCGGGTTTTCTCTTTTTCTACATGCTGTCGAATTTCCTTTCTCCGTTCACGCTGTCGGATATCCTCTTTTTCTTCCTATTCCTTTACAAAGGCAAGCAATTCAACTCCTTCCAGTCCAAACTCTTTTCCAAGTTTATTGAATTTCTCCATATTAAATACACACTGCGAACAAAATCAGTTACAAACTTGCTGCTAAAGCCACTGTATTTCAACAGTTTGCTCACTTACGGTCTGTTGCGAACCTTTTCTGGTAATGTTAGTAAAACAAACAAATGTTCTGCCCCTCCCAGACAGGCCCCCAATGTTACGAGTTATGGTCAGGAGACAGATTGCTTATTACGTGACTGAACGTAGGCTTGGTGGTAACACGACAGATAAATTTAATTCCATGCAGGAATCACTGTGAACTTACAAAATTCCGTGGCTTTTCCACAACTCTAACTTGTATACTTGTCCCACTGGACTAATCGCTCTGAACTTCACTTGTCTACACTTCTATCACTCTCTCTCACATTCGAACTAGCTTGACTTAAATACTTTTTAATCTATATTGTAGAAAGTTCTTAAAGTATCAATATTTAGAAACATTACATCATACTTATGCTATTTTAGGAAATTACATCACGATTTCTTATTGTAAACAACTAAATGTTCTAGAATATTCCAGAATATTACACTATGAGTAAGCAATCCTGATGCTTCTAGAATGTTCTATGTAAAGTCCCTGAATGTTCTTAATGTAAGCGAAGTGTTCTAAAGAGTTGTAGACTGTTCTAGACGGTTTTAATGACTTTTTAGGAAAGTTCTGGAAAGAATAACATGGAATATGCAATTTTTCGTAATGCAAACATGTTTCATTTCGTGAGTACTACCCACGATGGCTATCAGCTACTGGATCTGAAATTATTGAAGCACTTATGAGAGTATTAACAAAAAACCAAAATGTCACAATCACTTTAAACAGTAGAAATGAAGAAGGAAATACACCTCTACATACTGCATGCAAAGTTATTACACAAACTTCAGACTTTACACCGGAAGAGAGAGAAAAGTACAACACCCTGATGGAGATTTCGCTGGAATCTTTTATTTTCTGTGGATGTAAAGTGAATGCACTTAATGATTTGCAGCAATCACCTCTCCACCTTTCATCGAATGTTTGTGTGAAAAATATTTGCTCAAATCAGGAGCAGATCCAAGTGTGAAAGACGCAAATGGGAACACTCCACTGATGATGTGGGTTACGTCCTGTGATGTCACTGGCCTTGATTCTTTCTGTTATTAACCAACTGATCAAACAAAAGGATCAACAAAAGGATCTTTTCCATGATCAAGGATTTCTTGATCTGCAAGAAATCCTTGATTGTGGAATAGATCCTTTTGTTATTAGTACGAAAGGTGACACTGTTTTAGGTGTTATTTTATCCAGAGGAATGTTTGTGTTTTTGAAGAAATTTCTTGAAGCAGTGCTGAGTGCTGACAAGACAAACATTAATCGATGCGACACCTTGGGAAACAATGTGATGACGAGAGAGTGCAGGAGGTGATCAAGATGCTATTACAAAAGGGTGCTGATCCAAACTCTGTCAACGAAAAGGAATTAACACCAATGCATATTCTTTGTATAAAAGTTGTAGAGAGTTGTAAGGATCAAGAAAAGCGAATGACAAGGAAAGCTGGTGTGCTAACAACTGATCTTAACATTCAAAAACTTGCAAAAATTAAATCTGTTCGTGACAATATTCAAATGAACAGGGCGAAACAGGAAACAGAAGGCAGCACAAAAGGGCAAGGTGTTCTAATTCTGGGCAGCGTTCACAGTGCGAATAAAAATGATGAAGTTAATGAGCCATTAACAAAAAATGAAGTAATGGCACCAGTCAGTGCATGGGCCATTAGCTTGCTAAAAAAATTAGGAGGGGATCCGCTGAAGCCAAATGCCAATGATAAAACTTGTGTAGACATTGCATGTGACAGCAAAATGAAAAGCCTGAAGGAGCTTCTTGAGACCCAGCAAATGGAAGTGCCACATTTGTTACCATGGGAACAGAAATCTCTTAAGCATGGATCAATGTTGGGTCAAAATGCACGACAGCGGAAGTCAGAGAAAATTGAATCATTTCACTACCACCGGCAGCCCATTGGATCTGGCGCATTTGGGCATGTGCATGCTGTAATTATCGAGCAGGATGGGTGAGAGATTGCTGTAAAGAGGATGGAACTACTTCGGCTTGATCGTCCTGAGGATAAGAAGGAAATCAAACACTTGCTGCTTCTAAAGGACTGTGAGCAGATTGTCAAGTACCACCGCTACGGCAAAGACAAAGATTTCTTGTATATCTTTCTTGAGCTGATGGAAGGAATTTTAGAGGAGTTAGTGTGCTAAAAGCAAGACCATGTTCATCTTTGCAAAAATGATTTCCTCCATCGTGACATCAACCAGGAAACATCTTGTACAAAACTGAACCAAGGCTGTGCTTGAAGCTGGCTTATTTCGGATTGAGCACAAAAGTAAGTTTCAATGCAAGTGTGGCAACCAGAACAGTAATACATAGCAAAGCTGGTACAAGGTTAGTTGAGAACTGACAGCACCAAGGGACCTTTAGCTATTTCTGTTAAAAATAGGTAGAGGAGAGAGGGAGGGGAGTTGAGAATTTAGGAAGCCCGATTTTACAGTACTACCTCGGATGAACCAGTGGACCCCAACGTGAATCGTTTCGCACCTGTGAATAAAAAATAGAAAAATCTGCTTACACTGTTATTTGAAATTCATTTGTATGAAGATTGTGCCCACAAATAAATAGTGACAGAAAATAATCATTCCATACCCATTCCCAAGTTCACTCCACTGTTGACACTAGTGTCTGGGCCCTTTAGAACAAGCCAATTGTAGGTTGAGCTTCTCTAGTGTTTCCACTTGTAATTGTTGTCATGGCGGAAAAGTTCTGTTTTTAAATTTAATTAAATAAATGTTTTTCATAATTCTCTATCAGAGATTAATTTTATGTTATGCTTATCTTAGAATGTTGCCGGGTTTTTCTTCTCAAAAAATGTTATTGAAACTTTTTTGATAAGCAAACCTTTATTTCTTCGCAAAGTTGCTGGATGGCTGCAGACGTACTTAGCGGTGCTAAACATTCGGAGGCATCAGATGGGTTTGCTGCTGGACAGGTGTTGCATTATATTATGGCTGAGAAGAAATACACCTTTGGACCCGAGGATGAGACAGGATTGAGTGACGCAAAGATTCAGAATGAAACAGAGGCAAACATGAATGGGCAACTGAACTTGTCTGACAGCATTTCACCTGAAGCTTCTCATCTTGAAACTGATGCTGCAGCACAACAAAGATGAGCGTCTCACGGCTGCTGAGTGTCTGACCCACCCTTTCTTCTGGTCAAAGGCCAAGAAAAAGGAATTCTTGTGTGCAGTTGGAAACCAACCGGAATTTTAGCGACCCCGCCATATTGCCTCATCCTGAGGGCTATGATCTGTGGAGATTGACCTTGAATTTGCTTTTGCTGCAGCGTTTTCCTCCAGCCCCTGGGATACGAAGATTCCACAGATTTATCTGGAAATAACATCAACACCAAGAACCAGGAGATACTGTACAACCTCAGCAGTGGATCTGGTCAGAGTTGTGAGGAACTCCTACTCACACGTGTCAGCTGCAACTCATTCAACAGGCTTTAAACTAGAACTGCTTGACAAGTTTGCATATTTGGACAAATTTCCCGCTCTGCTCATCTATCAAGTGTTCTCCCAACTTCCCAAGTGTTTACATCAAGTTATGTAAACATGGAAACCATTTTATTTTTCTTTTATCAAGTAACTGTTGAAAGAGGAACAATATGTTCTGCAAAAATTGTTCTTTATTACGTTGATAAAGATCTCAGTTCTCCCAGAAATCATCACGATCCAATCACATTCGCTCTTTTAAAACTACTACAAAGCAATTCAGCAAAATCTTGCAGCACTCGTGTTCGTAAAAACGACTTAAATCGATGATCTTTGTGAAACAACTGAATTCACAAGCAATCTTCAATGAAGAAAGGAATTGAAAAGTCCTTCCAACGTCAAATGCAAATGATAAAAAACCAGTGTAAAACCTGTACAAACTGCTCAGGAACTTGTTTTACTCAACATGGTCACTGCTTAGCTTTGGAGTTCACGTGCACATCGCCAAACTTACAAGAACTGAAAAACGGCAAACAAATGTATGACTCTTTCGCTTCTTCTCAAAAACACAAATCTTTCTCGAGTAAGAGAACGCTGTTCCCCATGACTACGGCGATTTCAAGGGGAACCACACTTATTTTGAAGTCGATTTTCAATGAAAGATACCTTTTTCAGGTTTTAGAAAATGTATGTCATTTTGCTTGAATTTTGTTCTAGTCGTCAAAATAAGCGCTTAAACTTCGGCAAAAACAGACACGGAATCTCCCGTATTGAATTTGGTCATGTGACCAATTTTCTGTGACGTCGATGTTGGCACAGACTTTTTTTAACTTTCTGCAGTTGCTGTTGTTTTACAAGATGAGCGCTTGCGGTGAAATTGATTCAGTTAGAACGGGAAGTGAAGGCTCTTCTG
>JAOEJH020049929.1:0-13440 GCA_025448215.2 Palythoa grandis
CACATTGCCCGATACAAAGAATATAGTTTCGAATGGAAGATTTTAAACAGTGCTAAACAATGGAAATTACGTAAAGTTTGTCATTTTAACATTTTTAATATCTTTTAACATTTATAGCCAAAAAATTTTAAAAATATTAAATAACTAGTACGTACAGTTACATGGCCAAAGTTACAGTACAAAATAACGCTATCGCAACAGATCAGGCCGAATCACACTTTGACTTTGCGCCTCGGATTTTGGTAGTAATATTATTAGAAGATTATTAGAAACTCAATCTGTAATTACTCACCCCAGTCTTGCCGCATATCACAGCGGCTGCTTCGCCTTCGCCGAGACATTCGTCGGGGTCTTTCAAAGCTGCTTGACCTCCTCCTAATCGCTATCAGGGCCTCTACGTCTCCGGGTTTAACGTTGTCTTTGAATTTCCCTAGTAAATTTCCCGAGGGATGGTACCGGGCCACAACGTATTGCGTCCCATCCTGAGACATTCGCCTACCAAACACAAACTGTCAAATGACTTTTCTCTATTGTAACTACTACTTATATGGTACTACTGCTGTTACGGATAATAGTGATATATGAAGAAGTTTGTTCCGTAGTTATAAACAGTAAAGGTATGAAGTTGTCTTCGCGGTGTGTACGGAGTTTGCGATATATTAACTGAGCTATGAATTCTTATCTGTGGGAATCGGGTAATTCTCTTTCCATTTGTTCAATTTGGCAATTGTTTAATTTGCGCACATTATCACGAGTAAGAATAAGAACAATAGTGCTACTACTACTACTACTACTATTAAATAATAATAATAATAATATTAACAATAATATTTGCAGAAGACAACATTGTGGGAACAGCCAGGATACTGCGAAAGGTATTTGAGTAAAGGAAACCGACCCCAAGGGTCAAATTGCCATGGGTTGTGACTGGGATGTACACCGGCACAAAATCAGCCAGTGCTTGCTTGCTAAGGAAAACATAAAAATAATGATGACGATGACAACGATGATGCTAATAATAATAATAATAATAATAATAATAATAATAATAATAATAATGACGATGATGATGATGATATAGAAGATGATGATGATGATATAGAAGATGATGAAGCTAATAATATTAATAGGAAGAAGAAGAGCAACAACAATTAGTTTTATGCAACACTTTTAATTGAAGCAGAGAGTCTTTCTCACCTTGCCACACCAAATTCTCTCGTACTTGCCCAGATCATCTGAGTGAAGTTACCACATCGAGCGTCGAATGCAGGACTTTCGAAACTATAATCTCGTACCTCACCATACCACAGGTCTGCAGTCGTTTCCCCACTTAGTGTTTCGCCTTTAGTACTGAGCAAGTTTTCTCCAACGTCTCTTCGCTGAAAGTGATCCTGATGGTCAGCAGTAACTAGGTGTTCGGCCCGTTTTGCTGCTTCTACGGCAAGTGCAGGTGACCAAGTCAGCGGTAGGACGCCGTGTTGGCGCCGGTAACGGTTGTGTACCCTAAGGCATTGCCGCTGAAATTCATTCATATCTGATACGTAGAAGATACAGAATAAATCGTTTAACAAGCAGCACTCACTACCACAGCTATATTTCGATGACTAACATTTATAGAATTAAAATTAAGCAGGAAAATCTGTTTCAAAACCATGTCTAAATTTTTTTACGCAAAGCAACTATACTGAACAAAAAATGTTATAAACTCGGGAAAAACTCAATTCAAGTACACCATTACGAATATCTTTGACTAGAAGCAGAAAAGATAGTGAGTATCATGGGTGCTTTAATACTTAAAATAAAATTCACAAGAATCTAAATTAATAGTGTTAAATCGCGTTTTCAACTGATAGTTTTAAAGGCCAAATAACTATGGTTCGAATATTTATGCCTCACCATGGTTTAGAAAATGTAACCATTTTAAGACTAAAGCCACCAAATGAAAAATTGTTTTAGGTTAACAGCCTGCGGCTTTGCAATCTATAAAAGGCTTGGTACCACATCCCCTTTGTTTTAAAGAGAGCAGGTGGTTGAATCTTTATCTCTGCAGCAACAGATGGCATGAACTTGAAACGGCGCCGGCCTTATCTTGGATAGAATTTGTTATGACTGAGTACTATGTAGACTCGTTAATTTAATACTGATATACGACACTCTGGCACGCGATTTTTAATTCTTTTAATGTTCCTCATACCTCACAATAACAAACTAAAAAATCTCTCGTTGAAACATCATAGCCGCTGAAAAGAAAGTGCGAATCTTTTTTGTATAACATTAACAGAAGAAGCCGGGCTATCCTTTTTGGTAGCAAAGCAAAGTATAAACAAACACGGACGAATGCACACAGAAAAATTAATTAATGGGTTTAACATCAAGACTTTCATTTTTGGTAATGGATAATAGTTTACATTTTTTTTCACAAAAAATATCCATGTTACTGATTTTCGTTAACCGTTTGTTTGGTCGATGAATTAATTATAGCTTCAAATATTCGAGATAAGATTACACCGTAAATATGGTTTGGTGTTTTCAAGTTGCAACTTGTAGCTTTATTTACATTTTCTGAATATTAGTCATTTTGTTAAGTAAAAAGCTTTTTTTACTCAAATGAAGACTGATCACGGAATATACAACGTTTATTAAATTTGTCTGGAACGGCTTATCTTTACTTGTTCTTTTAGTTCGGACTTAAATCAATATCACGGTACAATGAAACTCTTTCCTCCTCAGCTAATAGAAATCTTTTTTCGACAACTAAATTACTTACATTGTAACGGAATGACAAGCACCATTGCATGGAAAAATCTAATGGAAATTATATATTGAGTCATTCCTATATCTCCTACGTTTCACATATATACCTTCGTCTTCACTAGGGGTTGAATGGCTCGATGACTCGCTACAGAAACTCTCTTCCGAACGACTGGAGTAGGAATCTTCAAATGACTGACTTGTTCTCAGGCTCTTTGTAATTATCGGGTCCCAAGCACCAGAACCATCCTCTGCTCGCGGGCATGATAACACACCTGAACGAGGCTGCTGTTCTTTCTGCTCTTCATCTTCCTCTGAGGAGCCTTGTGCCGATTTTGAGGATTTGTCACGTGTTTCTGGAGTAGCTTCGTTGCCTGTCTCAACCTCTTTCTCCGTTTCTTTCTTTGGTCCGGAACACGTTTCATTTTCTTGTTGTGTTTCTTTCTCTGGTTCTCTATCCTCTTCCTCCTCTTCGTCTATAAAACCGGGAGGTAATGTCTTGTCTTGACTATTTGGTTCAGCTGTCTCTTGAGGCTCCCTCTCTTCACTTTCGGTCATTGAGTATAGCTTTGAGCCTGTCATTGTTTCACCAAACTCATCCTCTTGGAGAGTTTCCTCGCTTGACGATTTGCTTACCGGTGGCGCTGGTTCCATCTTACCGAACACTTCAAGCTCGTTTGTTTCATCATCTGATTCCATTTGACTAAGTTTATCCTCAAGAATAACTAGAGACTCTAATCTTTCATATTCTTTCAGTTCTACTTCCTCCCTTGATCTCTCTTCTTCGTCTTCGTCATCTTCGTCCTGGTCTTGAGACTTCTGGGGGCTTTCAGCTTTGTTTTCTTCCTCCTCCTCTGACTGTAGATGTTCCACGACAACCTTTGGAGTCTTCTCGTGCGTTTCTTCTTCGGATTCATTTGTTTCCTCCTCTGGGATAACATAAATTTCCCTATGATCAGAGGTATCGTCTTCCGACGAGGTATAATCCTCTCCGTAGCGTACCAGTATAAACTCCTCTAGATCTTCTTCAAGTGGCTGTCCCTGCTGTATATAAACGTGATCGTATTCCTCACCTTCTTCGCTTTGACCTTCAGAGTCATGTTCAAAGCTCCCACCAGGGGAAAAATCAACATAGTATCGCGCAATCGCTTTGCTTTCCTTTTCATAAATACCAAGTTCAGGCAATTCGCTCTGATGGGAGGTAGCTTCTCCCTGCACCAATGCCCTATCTTCTCTTTGAGTTACCTCTGGGATTGATGTTTCTTCCTGGGAAGAAAACCTGGTCTCCGAGGTCTTTGTAAACGAATATTGTTGCGTCCTAACCCTTACAGATGTTTCTTGTTTAGTTGAGATGATTTCTGACTTGGGATGCAAACTTTCAAATTCACGTTGTGCTTTGGACGATCTGTCGAATGCCTCCTGTTGATCTTTAGCAGAAACCGACTGCATATTGTCACTACTACTTATTGTCTGAGAGGTGGATTGTGAACTTTTGACTGTATACGAGCTAGAAGCGGTGACAACCTCTTGCTTTGAATTAGCTGTTGTCATACTCCTATACTCTGGCGTTACATTTATAATCTCATCTTTTTCATTTTGTTCTAAGCTCGTTTCTTCAACTCCTATCTCAAATGACTCAGCGTTGGCTGCATCACTTTGCTCAGAAGCTCCAAAACTTTCAGATTTGTCAAAAGCAACGTTTGTTTCTTCTTCCTTCTGATCCTCTACCTGAGCAGTATGGATGGTTTCGGTATCTTCGATGGATTCAACATACTCAAAGATATCTGCTTCCGGCTCAAATGGTTCTAGAATAATCATCGTTTCCTGAACTTCAAGTTTTTCAAAAATTACTTCCTTTTCATCTGTACTTGTATCCTCTTCGGAATATTTAACATCCTCAGCATTTCGAGATTGTTCTTCAAACAATTTGTTAACGTCCCCAGCTTGATTCGATTGCGTTTCGTCTTCGATAACAAGTGTTTGGGGCATTACAGGTAAATTAAGTCCGACTTCAGTGGGCCTTTCATACTCTTCAAAACGTGTTAATGTTTCAACGGTTTCTTCATCTGTATCTTCTAGTTCAGATTCAAAAACTTCCTCAAACGCAGTTGGAACTGTTGGTGGGCTAACTGGAGTAAACTCACAAGCCTCTTCGTACTCTCTCGAAATCGCATCAGCTTTTGGACACTCGATGAAAACTTTACATTCTTCAAAATCTTCGTTAATTACTTCAACTTCATCTTGTGAAATATCAGAGAGATATCTTTCCTCGCTTTTACATTCTTCCCTTTCGTTCTCAGCAACAAAAGGTTCAAGCTCTGCATCTGACTCGTCGTGATATAGGTGAATTATCTTTCTTGGTTGGTCTTGAAATAAATTTTCATACCCTGGCACTTCAATTTCGTCTTCGTATAGATCCAATTCAGCTTTTTCAGGAAATTCGCAGTGAACTCTGTGAAGTTCAACTTCTTCTTCATAAAGGCCTCCTGGGTAAGATGTTTCTATCAATTTTGATTCGACAACCGTTGATTTACTATTAATAACAATTGTTTCTTCATTCACATAGATATGTCCATTACGTTTTTCAACAATAACTTCTTTATCTACGTCCCGTTTAGTTTCATGATTGACCTCTTCCTCTTCTTGTATAGCTTTGTCTGTTGCAACTTTCTGATGCTGTCCCAATAATCCACTTGGTACATTATAGATTTCAATTTCTTCCTGAAATAAATGCCGTGGTGCTACTGCTTGTTGCTCGTCTTTGGAATGATAACATTCTTTTTCAGATTGAATGCTCGTTATAACAGTAACCTGCTTCGTTTCTTGCATACCACTACCTGATGTTACTCTTTGCATTTCGATTTCCTCCTCAAAGACTTCACCTTCAAAGTCCGTGATTATTTCTGCCATGCTAACAACAGGGCTACGTTGAACAATCTGAGGTAATCGACCAATCTCAACTTCTTCTTCAAAAACGTCATCTTCAAGATCATAATGATCTATCTCTTCAAGCGAGGAAAATCGCTCCAAATCTATAGTATTTACCCTTTCAACTTCTAATTGTTCTTCAAATATCTGAGTTTCACTTTGTCGATCTTGTTTTTCACCATCAGCGTTTTCTTCTGGTTCTGTTTCTAACACTTCAACGTTTTCTGCATGTACATAAAGTTCTTTTTTTCCTTCAACCTCTTCTACGGTGGAGATTTTCTCCACAAGTAGGAACTCATCCATCATCTCCTGTGATTGTACACTATATAATCTGTTGTTTTTCATGTCTTTCTTTTCGTGATCAAGTTTTTCTAGTTCGTCTTTAACGAACTCAACCTCCACTTCCTCCTCATACACAGCACTGCAGGATTTCATGTCCACATTTTCCCGCTGTATTTTGTCAAGTTCGTGGATAACTTCACGTGGTTCGTTTTCCACAAAGAGCTCCTTAACACTTTGTTCTTCTTGTTGAACTGCTCCAGATTCCTCAATCGGCTCATCAAGATCATCCAGTTCAGCAGCCATGTGCACAGGAGATCCAATACATACCTCTGTCGATATATCGGATGACAGAAGTCGCTGTTTTGAATAGTTGCTGACCCTCGAAATTTCTTCATCCTCTCTTTCTACCTGGATTGTTTGCTGAAGTTCGTGCCGATGTTCCAGCTCACTATCTGTATGAATAGGTGACTGGTCAGTTTCTTCCTCCTCGGACCTTTCGATTTGTTCCATATGAATATTCTCTAGTTTTGGACTTGCACATTCATATGTTTCGTCAAATTCGGCTACAAAGTTAACTGGTGAATAGCAAATATCTAGTTTCATCACTTCTTCAGTGCAATTGTCTTCTACCTCTTGAGATGATTGTGGCTCAGGGACCTCTATTACCTCAGCCTCCGTAAAAGGACTTGTTTCTGATTCATTAACCTCAAGCATAGACAAATGACAGACTTCAGGTATAGTCTCTTTTTCAACAAAATTTGTAGTTGTCCTGAATTCCAACGAAGATAAACTTTCAAGCATCACAAACTGTTTTTCTAAGCTTTTTTCTAAAATTTCTTTGTTTCCTTTGTGTTCTTCTGCTTCCGCGAATAGCTTTTCTTCAACTTGGGTTTTCCCTTCTGAAAAACAGAAAACCGACTCCAACTGTTCGGGACTTTCTGTTTCTAATTCATCGTAAATTGTTCTGCGCTTTTCAATTATAGCAGCGACATTTGCTGTTACGTTGCCAGGCTCATCAATGAAGTTTTCGTGTTCTTCAACCTCGGCCGTGTCAACAGTCATGGCTGATTCTAGTATCTCGTCATCTGTTTCTCCATTTATCTCCTCATACCTTTCCCCACAATTCTCCAGCACAGCGACAACATTTGACAAGGTGTCGGCCTTAGCAAATGGTTGTTCTTCTGCCAATACTTTCTCTTCCGAGAAATGAAACACTGATTCTTCCTGTTCAGGACTTTCTGTTTCTAATTCATCATAAATTGTTGTTTGATTTTCTACTGTAGCAACAACATTTGCTGATATGTTGTCAGGCTCATTGATGACGTTTTCACGTTCCTCCACCTCACCCTCGTCAAAAGATACCGCTGATTCTAGTACTTCGTCAATCTCTTCATTTATCTCTTCATTGCTTTTCCCATAATTCTTCAGTACAGCGACAATATTTGCTGGAATGTCTGCTTCCACAATTGGCTTTTCATCTACTTGCGATTTCTCTTCTGAAAAACAAAAAGCCGACTCCGACTGTTCGGGACTTTCTGTTTCTAATTCATCATAAATTGTTCTGAGCTTTTCAACTATTGCGGAAACATTTGCTGCTACGCTGTCAGGCTCATCAATGGAGTTTTCGTGTTCTTCAAACTCGGCCGTGTCAACAGTCATGGCTGATTCTAGTATCTCGTCAGGAGTTTCTTCAGTTATCTCTTCATACCTTTTCCCACAACTCTCTAGCACAGCGGCAAAATTTGACGAAGTGTCGTCCTTCGCAAATGGCCTTTCTTCAGTAAATGCTTTCTCTTCTGTAAAATGAAACACTGATTCTGCCTGTTCAGGACTTTCTGTTTCTAACTCATCATAAATTGTTATTCGCTTTTCTCCTGTAGCAACAATATTTTCTGATAAGTTTTTAGGCTCATTGATGACGTTTTCACGTTCTTCCACTTTACCCTCGCCAAAAGATACCGCTGATTCTAGTACCTCATCAATTTCTTCATTTATCTCTTCACAGCTTTTCCCTCGATTCTTTAGTACAGCGGCAACATTTGCTGGGATGTCTGCTTCCACGAATGGCCTTTCGTCTACCTGTAATTTCTCTTCTGAAAAGCAAAACACCAATTCTGGCTGTTCAGGACTTTCGGTCTCTAATTCACTATAAATTGTTTTTCGCTTTTCTACTATAGCAGCAACATCTGCTGATAAGAAGTCAGACGCAATGACGGAGTTAACATGTTCTTGTGCGTCACTGTCCTCGATAGATACGGTCGATTCTATTGCCTCGATGAGTTCTTCATCTAATCTTTCAAACTCTTTCTCGCCATTCTCCACTACAGCAGCAACATTTTCTTGAATGCCTGCTTCTTCGATAGACATTTCTTCTGCATACAATTTCTCTTCTGAGGAATAAGAAACCAATTCTGGTTGTTCGGCACTTTCTGTTTCAAATTCATCATAAACTGTTTTCCGTTTTTCTAACAGAGCAACAATATTCGTTGACACGATGTCTTCACGAACAGAGTTTTCCTCTTGATCTATCACCTCCTCCCTGTATGAAACAGCTGTATCTGGATAACTGCAATCAACATCCAACTCCTCATAACTTGATGCACCACTCTCTAATATAGCAGCAATGTTTTCCGAGATCCCCTCTTTGGACTCGACCAAGTTTTCATCTTCTCGTTTTTCTTCCTCAAAATCAATACCAACTTCTGATATTTGGGAAATTTCTTCACCAAACTCATCATAAATTGTTCTACGTTTTTCTATAACAGCAGCGACACTAGCTGATACAATATCATTCTCATCAATACAATTTTCCTGAACTTTTCTCTCATGTTCGTCTTGCAGTGTTGCTGACTCCAGTTGTTCGGGATTCTCAATATTAATGTCATAATAGTTTATTTCCTTCTGTTCTAATACTGCTGATGTATTTGCAGTAACTAATTGAGTTGGTTCAAGTAATTCCTTTTTTGTGGGTTCCTCTTCTCCAAAGATGGCAGCTGAATGGGGTATTTCGGTAACTTCGATATCAAACTCGTCATAAAGAGTTTTTCGCTTATCCAAAACAGCAGCTATCTTTGTTAACGTACTAACGCTTTCATAAGCACATTTTTCTTGTTCTCGGAGTTCATCTTCTTGGTCAACTTGTGATTGCAGTTCAGGAATTTCTTCATCCAGTTCTTCATAAACTGTTTTGCGCTTTTCTACTACCGCAGCAAAAGTTTGTGTTGTTGCCAAATCAAGTAAATTTTTTTGCTCGTGTATTTTATCTTCTTTATAAAATGTAGATGATTCCCAATGTTCTTCGCTTTGAACAGCTAAATCTTCGTAACTCGTTTCACTTTGTTTTATTAAGGCTGCAACATTAGCCGGAACCTCTTCTCTCTCCTCAAGAATAATTTCGTCCTTTTTAAGGGTTTCTTCTTCAAAAACAAGAGTCGATTCTTGCTGTTCCAGAGTTTGAGCGTCACATTCATTGTAAACAGTTCTTTGCTCTTTCAGAAAAGAAAATGTACTTGTAGGATAAACTTCATTTATACTAATATATTTTTCGTGTAATTCCTCTTCAACATAAAGCGGAGACTGTTGTTCTGGACTGTGCATTTCATTTAGCTCCTCATGGACTGTTCTGCGCTTGGCGATTTCAGAGGAAACATTCATTTTGATGTCCTCATTTTCGATCACACAATTATCTTGTTCCTTTAACTCGCCTTCTTCGCAGAATAGAGAAGATTCGAGCTGAGCAACATTTTCCACATAAGGTTCGTCGTAACGAACAGATTGTTCTAACACAGCAACAACACTTGCCGCAATGTCTTTAGCCTCGCCAACAGAATTTTCTTCCATAAGCTCTTCTTCCGCTAAATACGCAATAGAGTCCGATTGTTCCGAGGTTTCTTCAACAAGCTCGTCATAAACAGTACAGCTTTTGTCCACGAAAGCAGCAATATTCGCGCAGTATTCTCCTTTCTCATCAAAATGCTTTTCTTCTGTTTGGAGATTGTCTTCCACAAAGGTTGTGAAAGAGTCTGGCTGCTCATAACATTCATTGTCATATTTCTCAAATATTACTTGGCTTTCTTCAAATTCAGTCGCAATGGTTACGGGTATTGCTTCGGCTTCATTAACTTCTTTCTCGTTTTCCTGCAATTGATCTTCGTAGCTCACAGCCAATTCTGTTTGCTCGGGAACTTCAATGCCAAACTCTTCATAAATTGGGCTACGCCTTTCCACTTCAACAGCAATACTCATTGGCTTGTCATGGCTCTCTAAAACACATTTTTCTTCTTCTTGAAAATCTTTGTCTTCGTAGGTTAGAGCTGTTTGTTCATTACTATGCAAAGTCAGCTCACCAAAGACTATTTTCTGCTGTTCGAGTTCTGTAGATAGCTGTGCCATCATACATGTCTCATTAATTGACCTTTCTAGTCCTTTAGCTTCATCCTCCTCAAATGTTTGTGCGCAATCTAGATTTTCACATTCCTCAGCATCGAATGAATCATAAATTGTTTGTCTTTTTTCAATTACGGCTGCTACATGACCAGTGGATATAAATGAGGATTCAACAAGTAACTCGTGTGTTTTATCAAATTTTGTTGCTGTTTCAGGATGTAACGCCCAACATTCTACCTCTCCAACCTCTTCACCATACTCGGATTCGCTTAACTCACAAGCCACATTAATAGAAGAAACCGGATTTTCCTCTTTTTGCTCAAATATACTAATATCTTCAACCGACTTGTACTCTTGAGCTTTCCCATGACCAACAAGTTCCTGTTGAACCTCAATCTGCTTTTCAAGCACTTCTGCTGCTATGTGAACCAAGGACAGCGGCCTTTTTCGTACTGAATCAGAAACTTCCTTTACGTCTCCATATTCTTCAGCAAATTCTTCATAGCTTTCAGCAAAGTCTATTTGGTGCAAAATTTCCTCCTCACTTTGTTGATGCATTTCATCAAACGGATCAGCCTGCTCAATACTGTGTACAGTTTGCAGTGGTTGGCGCCTCTCTCGATCGTTTTCCTCCCGCGCAGCCACTTCCTTTTCTTGGCACAAAGGGGCATTTAAGACGTTGTCGCTTTCCTGCTCAATACTTTGTTCTTCTACACCTTGATCTTTTTCATTGATTGTGAAATGTGCTGGAGATTCTTCCATATCATGAGATAGTGCACTTGTCACTTGTTCATTTTCAGGGTAACTATGCGCAACTTGAAGCTCAAATGAAGTAGAGGAAATTTCGCATCTCTCCTGAGCTTCAGGAGAATAACTGGTCCCAGAAATGTGTATTGGGCTTTGTGCTCTTTCTGTAACGTGTTCAAAAGTAGATATTTCTTCTTCTTGGGGATAACATTTCATTTCCCCTGTATCAGAGAATACACTTTCTACCTGCTCTTCAAACTCGGTGGAAAATGCATCAATTTCGCCGGCAACTTGTACTGGAGAATGAGCTTCCCTAACTCTGAATTCTGACATGTAAACAGGGTCATCTTCGATCGATTCTGCAAAGTCAACTTCGTCTTTTGTGTCATCTGGTGTAACATGTTCAAGGGAATCGTTCGACGTAAATTCCTCTGTCAAATGAAGCAGCAATGGCCGAGATGTTTCTCCTTTTTCAATTAGATCTTCTTTCTTTTCATAGTTTTTTATGCTTATGGAATCTTCTGTGTATATCGGAATAACTTTGGACTCTTTGCAAATTTCTATATGTCTTATACTGTCTTCTTTTGGTTGAGAGGTCTGACTAACTACAGTAATTTCCCTTTGTTCGTGGATCTTGTATTGTGTTTTAATAACTTGGGTTTCAATGTTATCTTTCGTTTGTCGTACTGTTGACTGTTCAGTAAAAACATCATCGGGTTCATTTTCACTTTCAGATTTACCATATTCTACAAGCTCTTCATCGCTCACACTAACATGAGGAGCAGATACTTTTATTTCATCCGAGTCCGAAGATATTATAGCTTCCTTTACCAAATGAAGTTCTTTCTTTGTGTTTACAAACTCACCGTACTCCACAAGCTCTTCGTCTGAAATATCTTCCAACAATTCTGTTTTAAAATCTGCCTCAGTGTGAAGCCTCGAATCGATTTGTGCTTTCACTACGTCTTCCTCACCAGAATCGGTTTCAAGTTCAGAAAATAAAACATCAAAATCTAGCTCTGCTTCAACATCATTCTTATATGAAGCCACCACTTTCTCATCACAAATTGGACTTTTTCTTTGAAGGGTAGAAGTTAATATATCTTGTTCATAATTAAACTCATCAGCCACCTTAAATTGTAAAGGTTGTGCTCTTTCGGTTAGTTCTTCGGTTTTAATGGTAACAAGCTCTAAACGGTGACCAACCTCTTCAAAAAATGCATCCCTTATTCTATCATGATCCAGTGTTTCAAAAACACAAAGATCGGATGGGACTTGCACTTCTTCTGATTTTCTTTCAAGTTTTGTTAAAGGCTTATCTTCTTCGTACCGTTTTTCTACAAAATGAATCGACAAAGGGCCTTCACTAACTGGAGTTGTTCGTTCAGAAGCTAAATTTGTTTCTAGATGGTCGTCTGCAGCACTTTGAAAAGTTTTTTCTATTTCTTTACCTGATTTTACCAACTCGAATTCCTCGTGCTCAAACACACTTTCCATCTGTTCACTAAAGAGATCTCTACTTGCCTTTTCATATTCATCTCTTTCTTGATATTCCAAAATATCTTCAATCTTCGAGCTAAACATGTCTCTTGATTCTTGTACGCCTTCATCTGGGCTTCCAGGTGAAACTTCTGTGGCTTCTCGGGCTTGATAGACATAGATAACATGACTTTTCTCAACAGATTCGCCACAAGTTTCGTCATCTTGAAAGGTCTCCAGTGTCTCTGTTCTAGTCTCGCTAAAGTGTTGGTCTACATAATGATCTTTGAATTCAACTGGACTACACGAATCAGTTTCTTCAATGTGAGCCGGAAACACGTCATCGTATTCTAGCTCCTGTTCTTCAACTTCCGGGATTGTCTCAATTGGCTGATAGTCTTCAACATAATCCTCTTCCTCTTCAGTGTAGTCTTCTTCTGATGTTATTGCCGGAGATACATTTTCTATATCATCATCGTAGATTTTGCTGCCTCGGTTTCCATCTTGTGAAACTTGTTCCCAAAATGAGATCTTTGAAAGTACAGAGCCTGGCTTGATCTCAACGATATCTGAACAAATAGATTGCGGTCTTGGGCACTGAAAGTCGTGGGGACTTAGCTGCGTTTCTGGTTCGGAGTAAACATCAGCTTCCTGCACATCTACTTCAACTGGTTGCTCGTCATTATCCTCAACAGGCTGTTCCGAAACACACTCCATGGAAACTGAAATAGTATGCAAAATATGTTTAAACTTTAGATTAAAACGAGAATATGATAACTAAATTAATGCCACTAAATTAATGCCACCAGGACTGAGTTTAATATTTTGCCCAAAATGCAACAAACGTAAGCATAATAGCACGAAAAG
>JAOEJH020049930.1:0-10491 GCA_025448215.2 Palythoa grandis
TCCGGCCGGGAATCGAACCCGAGCCTCCCGCACGATAGACTGGCGCCTTACCAATTAGGCTAACCAGACGGCGGTTAAGCCGCAACGAGCTTATGAGAGGGTTCAGCAGTTATGTAAGATTCTGCTTTTAGAAAAAAGTCCGCAGTTGATCCACTGTTAATTGTCTTACCTTCTAATACATTATTTTCATACAAATAATAATGGAAAAGGTAGGGTCGAGTTTTATTTATGTTTTGCGGTTCAATGGTGGTAAATAAAACTGACGTTACTATGTTGCTCGGTACATTTGGTGATAATGTTTAGCGATAATGCTTGTTGGCAGAAAAGAGCAATTTTAAGCCCGGTTTCCATATGATCGCTGGATCGCTAAAAAAAAACTGTTCAGCGATCTCAGTGGCTATATGGAAACCAAATTTTATCAATGGTAGGGACGATCAGGATCGCTCTGATAGAACCGGGCCGGTTCTATCTCAGCGATCGTAACGATCGAGATTTGTCAAAAGAAATTAAATGGAAATCACTTTTCTGGCGATCGAGCGATCGGAATTTTAAAATTGTTTACTTGTATTTCACACCATGCATGCCGTATCAGGTTTTTTCGCACTACAGCTAGTGACGTACTACGGGCTCGTCAAGAGTTTTGGTTTATTCAAGTTCGACCTTTCATCTATCAAATTTTTAAAATGGCTTCTAAAGTTGATCTCATGATATGAAGGAGGCGCAAAAATATGATTGTCTTGAAGTTCAAAAAGGACTATAAGAATATGTATACAAATGAAAGATGAACTGTTGAAGAAACGTTTCAGAGAAAATTGGCTTTAGTACGTAGGACGCGGAGATCGAAGTTTTTCAAGAATATCCGTACTGTATATGGCAGATATTTAAAGAAAGTTAAGGAAATACCTCCTGGGTTTGGCCTTCTCGACTTTTCTAACGTTTTCCGTGATCGCGGCGATTAAATGGAAACCAAACCGATCGCTCTGATCGCTCGATGGCCAGGATCGCTGAACAAATTTTTCAGCGATCCAGCGATTGCAGCGATCATATGGAACCTGGGCTTTATTTAAGCAAATTCTTTTCATTTTTTATCTTTGTTAAGTATTATGGTTCACTGAGTGACGTTATATTGAAAAGTAGTTTTCAGTGAAGGAACTTCTAAACAGTTTTTGTCTAGAGATAAGATACAGAGAATCGCAACTGAGTTATCTGTTTGACTGACAACTTACTCAGTGGCAAATTCAGCGATAGAATGATGTATAATGGCTATTATTTCTTTTCAACCTGACTTTGCTTTGATTTTGAATTGTAGCAATTAGTAGCCGCTTAGATAAGGGCATATTGTAAACACATATCAACTTTCGGTTTTGTTTAAGAAACATCCTTCAAAATGCCGCTGCTTACTCAAGATAAACTGAATTGCGAAAGCTAACTAACTGGTTTATTGAAGATAATTTAGACTAAAGATAAAAAAGACATAACATGATCTGTTAACACATTAAATTTGGACGACTGATCTAATTCCAAGTAAGACAAGAGCAGGCGAACGATTTCCCTTTTTGGCAGCCTTGCCGAAATGCCTTTCTCTACGAATTACATTCACACAAGAAATTACAACATCTTTATTGTCTTTGTTTATTTATGCGTGTATTTATCTCTATTATCATCTTTTTCCAGGCTTTAATAACTCAGTGGGCTCAGGTTTTTTTCCCGAAATATTCAACTTGAGGAGCACTTTTTATTGATAGCTTGGCTTGAGAGTCAAATCTTATCGTGTTCTTCTCAACGTTCAGTTTTAGTTACGTTATAAGATATTTTTAAAAAATTTTTCTTTCATCTTTTGACTTGATTGCTGTTTTTCATTTTATCTCATTTGTATAGTAATAAACACCTTTTTACTACGTAGGAGTCTGCATGTTTTGTATCTAAAATATGAAAACAAGTTCCGGTTTTGCTCAGTGTGTGAAGTATTTTTACCTTCTTTCTCCCTAAACAGCGGCGGATAAATTCCCGGCTGCCAGCTGTTGGCTAAGACCAAAACATGTAACTTCATTATATATAGAAAAATGGTACTTTAAAAATTAAAATAAGAGAAAGGACAGTAATCTTTATTTGAATCATTACCAATGATAAACTTGAACTTTCTCATTTACTGATTTAGGAGATTGCACAGCGCGGAATGAACCGAAACTGACCAAACTAAAGTACGTAATGATAATAGATCTCACTCTACGGATCTGCTTTGTGTTCTTGTATTTTCAAAAGAATATTTTCATTATTTGTATTCCTGATCTGACAATCATGAATAAAGAATTGTAATTTCCAGACATGCTGTGATGACATCAAAGGTTCTGCGATAAAAACTCCACGTTTTTTAAGACACAGAATCAAAGTCGTCTAAAAATATGCTTGCAAGGTCAAAAGGTGTTGGTATGCTTGATGGCAAATTAAAACGTTAAGTCGTCATGTCCCACAGCTGTCAAAACCGCATAATAACGTTAAAATAAAACGAAATAACAGTTTTAATCCAGCATATCAGTAGCCGTTATATTATTTTTTGTGGGAAGGCTAGAGAAAATAGATAATCCGCAAAAACCGCGGGTGACGCCACAAACAGAGTAATGTAAACAAACTCTCGATTTATTGAAAGTGCTTTGCCAATAAAATATTGAAATGTCTTTTACACATAAACAAAATCCTTCATCATTCGATATAGACTCAATCACGTCGGCCCAAAGGATGAAGAACAAACTATTCTAACAAGAAAAAGAAACTTAATATGTGCGTGACATGCGACATTGGTTTTATCCCTCCTAAATCAGATTATGCTTCGATCTCAGCAGGATCGTAATAGAGTCACTCTTGCGGCCAGTATTAGATTTTTGCAGAAGTCACTCAGAGACGAAGAGGCGGCTTTGTCACTCAGTTTGAATGCGATGAATTTATCTCTTTGTTTGACATAAAGCGAGACTGACACTGACAAAAAATAAAACGGTTTCATGCGAAAACGCAACCAACCGAATAAATATTAAACTTCATTCAAAACGAGATTTCGATCTCCTTTTTATCATTCACAAAGTGATCAGAATCACGTAGACTTAATGAAAAATTACCATTTTGCCGCTTACTATGTCAATGGGTCAAAATAAATGCCTTTTAAACTTGTCGCTCCTCCCCGCGCGCTCGCAGGACCGGCTTTTTAATCCCCTGAAAATAGACTATTTGACTTTCCAATCAGAATTTAAATTATTATTGGATAATTTTGGCGGGCCACCAATCGACGGCCAATCATTATGTTGATAATTAGTAGCTGGATAGATTACCCACGTGACGTGATCCTAAGTGAATAGCTTGGAATGCTAAATGACCCGGAACCGACAGTTCTCGAGTCTTGCTGGCTTGTAATTTACTAGACGGGAACTCTGTTAACGGAACCAGTGCCAAAACTATGAAATACTTTCCTGCCACGAGGTGCACTCATATTGTCAAGTTAAATTTAGTTTTCTAACGTGATTTTTGTTCCAGTGATTTACAAGCTGCGTCAAGGAATGCGAGTTGCCGTGTATTTGTCGTTATTATGGTGCGTTGGGATTAATCTCGGAGTACTACCAGGTGCGTGCTCTTCTCCTATGCGTACAAAGCCGTAACTGAGCTTCTTGGCTGTATCTAAACGTGAAGGCTCAAGCTGTTGTTTATTTCTTCTCGTGTGTATCACTTTCAGGCAGTCAAGTAGTTGGGAAAAATGTGCAGCTAACCCCAGATCAACCGCAAGTTGAGATTAATGTAGGATTAAACGCAACTCTAGTGTGGAGATACAAAGTCAAGGCAAATACGTACTACACAGTGTTATGGGGCATACGTGACAAAAATAGCGACAACATAAGACAGGATGGAGTCTTTTTTGAGCAAACTGATAATGGAGCACCCCAGCTCAGACCGGTGCCGACAGCATACGCAGGACGCGTGTTTATCGTTGACCAAGCGAGCCTTGTGATTGTAAATGCACGGCTATCAGATGAAGGACAATACATTTGTGAAATCGCAACTTTTTTTACAACTGTCAAGAAATCGATACACCTCCGCGTTGTAGGTAGGTAAAGATGCTTTTCATTTCAGTTTAAAGTCGCAGCAATTATGAACCATTCAATCGAGAGCAGAAAAGTGAAAGTTATGTCTCTGCATTCCCCAATGAGAGCGTAAACAAAGAAACTTTCTTGTTTAGAGTTTGACACAGCTTCTTCGCTCTGTAAATAGTCTTTATATCTTTATGGAATACTAATATACCTCCCATTTTACGAAAAAAGCGCTGTGCTCATTTAGAAAAAAGTTAAAAGTTTCACAGAGCTTTCAACTATATCATTAAGGGTACAAAAATGAGTAGAGTTGTGTATCCGATATAATTTAGGTTTGAAAGCAGATATTTTATCATTAATCGAGGTGATTTGATGACCATGAATTGTTATTAGTATAAACACAAGAGATAAAGCTAAATGGTTATTTATATTTTCTGACTTGTTAAGATGAAAACTGCCTTTAAAACTAGCCGTGAAGGAAAAAGCACTTTGAAAAGATTCTATGATTTTTGTATTATTTAGGTGTAGTGTACCGAGCAGAAATTCCCGGTACCTTTATACAGTGTGCTCTTTAGTGTTCGTGTAAAATATCCAGGTGATTTTGAAAGCTCTGTCAATGCAAAATACACCCGTCAAAAATTATTAATACAACATCTGACTTGCTTATTACGAGGCCGAAACAAAAGTGAAAGGGCATGCTTGTTAATCGCAAGACCTTTTTAATACGTAGCTTGCAATATGTTTGTAAGCAAATTGAAAATCTCCAACAAAAAATTTCTGGCTTGTTAGGTCATTTGGCCGGTAATTTCCATTAGAATAGGGATGTTTCATAACCTACTGACAATAATGTAATGCCATGCAAATAGTTATATGACCAAAACACTGAAAAAAATTTCTTCTACTTATTTATTTGATTTATTTGGTCGCGTGCTCGGTCCATCAATTAAAGAACTTTGAGGACAAAACACCGGAACTACTTTGAACCTCCGACCAATATTATAGTTTTGTGGTTCACTGCACCAAAAAGTCTTCACAAAATTATCACTTCAAAATTCTTTTCAGTAATCTCAAACTATCCTTGTAAAAATTGACTTAATTTAGGGTTGGTATTAACACATTTCAACTTTAGTATTTTCAACTGCTTAGATTATGCGAGTAATCTTCAATAAAAGCCAATAATAGATTTCTGTTCAGGGCTCAATGTTATAAAACAAAAGTAAAAAAAATTACGGCGTACGCCGCGTTGAAAAAGTTGAGCTTAAAGGAAAAGCTTAAGCAAACTATAAAAAGCTCAAAACATTGTTAATTTTTTACGGTATCAACGTTCCGCAATGACTCGAGGTATCTCGCTAAATTAATCTTTTCCTTTAGCCGCAAAGTCAATGACAAGATATCTCTTGTTTTTTCGCTCGCAGATCAAGAAACGTCAAAGAGACTCGATCACTGTAGGTTGCAAATCCTTGCTGACTCGAATATTAAATGAGCTCTTTAGCAAAACAGCAAAATCATTAACAAGTTGACTTGACACCTGCACACCAGAACACGAAGTTGTTTTATCAATAATCAACACACTTGCAAAACTGAAGATATTGGTTTCTGTTTAGAACTCGTAACGAACATAAAAACTAAACCTCTTGAAAGGTTCATAGAACTTCTGTTTTCATTTCTAATTTTGTTCTCGATTCGTGTCCTGGCGTTTGGTGTCTCCCTGGTTTCCCCGATCAATTTGAAGTCACGTTTATAAAGTTCATAATTTAGAAGATGGTTCATAAATCATGTTGATTATCTCAATCTTGATTGAGTTCTTTTGATATATAGTGTAACGTGGATTTCTTTTACTGCTAAGGATGGAAAGAGAGTAGTTATAATGTATTAGATCTAATGTTCCCTATTTGAAACAAATTTTGTGGGATGGAAAGTAACTCAAAGTCTTTTTTTTTTCATTCTTTTCTCAGATAAATAATAAATAGCTAACGTTTTAATTATAGAAATGGTAAATATTGAAATCTTAGAAACAGTTTAAGAGCACAAATTGCTGGCGGCTACCAAATTAAGTGGCGGCCGTTTAGTATTTGTTTACAAAAATGTTCCCTTTAGCCTTAGGTGGGTTTTCTCGTTGCCGTCATCAGTTGCAGCTTTAGTAATTTATTAAGAGTGTTTTTTACAAAGCAACTGGTGACTTTGATTTTAAAGTTTTAACAAGAAGTTTTAGTGTTTTTAGTTTTAAATGCGAAGACGAGTTTCTTTAAGAGATTCACATCTGTTTCTGTAGAACGGCAATCGTTTGCAACAAAAAATTCATTTGTTTCACTTTTTCTGTGTTTTGTCTAATATTTATTACTGCTCTTTTTTCATTAACTGTTTGTTAATTTTGTCAGTGATTTGGGTGGAATTGAAATTGAGGGTTACAAAAACCAGCATTTTACTCGGAGTGCCTTATCGTGAAAACACTGGAATTGTAGCGGGAGGCAGAAGGTTGTATGAAAGCATCGCCATCTTCATAGTGACACGTTCATTATACACCTTTCACAATTGTCATGACGCGTATAACAAGTAATAATGCGCCATTCAAAAACTGGTGCTCATTATTTGCATTTTAAGCTCGTAAATCAGTCAGTAAAAACCTTTTACAAAATTTATGTTTGTTAATTTGCACCCACCTTAAAGGAACAAGTTCAAAAGCTCGTTTAGATTATATTGTAGCCAACAAAATCCACGTCTAAATTCAAATAAAAACTAAACAGAATTGCCTTAAGACCGAGGTACAGCCCGAAGCTATTACTATCTTTACAAATGTTATTACAAAATGAGCAACATTGCACCGAAAGTTCTGGTTTGAGTCATTGTGCTTTTTGAAGTAATCAAACTTTGCGTCATTAGACATTTCATAGTTTATTAAACATGTTTTCGTTGTGTTGCTGCATGGTTGTTTCGACTACAGTTTTGTATGAAAAGATTTCCGATACATTTATAATAAGAAAACCATTTATTTCTTGTCTTAGTCAACCTTACTGAAGTAGCCACATTTCATAAACACTTGAGATAAGACACCATGATACAAGCCCTGTGTCATTTCAAAGTCCTTTGCGTTCTTCTCGACCGACATTAATTTATTGTTGATTATATTGTGTCTCTACCGATGCGCAAAAACTTTATGTGAAAGACGTTTTCCGATGCCATTCAACTTTGCTAAAAGCTTCCAGCTAAAACTTTGTAAGAAAAAGCTACCAATGTCCCATGCAAAAGAGCAGAAAAGATTAGAGAGTCCGTTGTGTTTATCCATGTTGTGTAATATCACAATATTAAAAGTAACAGGGAATGGAAATAGGAGGCGGGAAACGTGGAAGGGCGGTTATAGGTGAGTAGGAAGCCGGATTTGTAGAGAAGAAAGGGGAAGTACAAAAACAAATAATGCGCTGTGTGTTTCAGTCTATTAACTGTAAGATTGAAGTATTTATTTCAAACACAGCGAACATAATGCCTGTATACTAAAGTTTGACAGTACGAAAACATCTTTTCTGGTAGTCGTAGTAGCCACGTGACCTAAATCCACCCCTCTCCCCTCCCCTCTCAACGCTCGGTTTTTCAAAAGTCGATTACCTCCAAATTATAGCAATGCAAATTTTTAATCCAAGCGCCTCAGTGTCTCCAGTTTTACAGAGACTATTTGGACTTGCTGCAATTTTGAGATTGACGAGCAACTTAATTCCTTGGTGAAAGGAGAATGCTATCTAAATTTTAACAAAGTCCAAGGTTAAGTAAATCCGCTTTTGATCAGTCTGACTATGATTATTACATATAAATTGACGATTTTGATCATTTATAAAATTTGATCAGATTAGTCATAGATAGCAACAATTTTATACCAACTACCAAGAATCTCCTGACATGCACGTATCTCGTACCTCCTCACGGAGAGGTAAGCAAACCCACGTTACTATCAGTACCTGTACAAAGAAAATGACGTCATCGCCATTCAAACATCAAAACGAAAACAATCAGAGCTAGTTTTACAAGTAATATGTGTAAAGATTTAAAAACACTAAATTTTGCGTTCAGTTATTCAATCCATAAGCTTCTAATTTTAGATTATTTTGTATTTAAGTGTTTAAAATACACCTAATATTGATTTTAGAACAGGAATTAAACTGACAGCATAGTAATAAAGTGTTCCAAAAACATGTAAGATATTAAAAAGATATTTCTTGAAAGTTTTCACTGGTGAAATGAATTTAGAAATTAACTTTAAAACTAATCCTTTCTCAGTGTGGACGTAACCCTTTAAACCCTCAAATATGATAATGGTGATGCATTGAGAAACTAAGTGAATCACTTTTTATATCGGTGAAGAGCTTCACTTTTCATCCCCCACTGCCAGTTATCCGAACAATTCCTGATTTCTTATTATCAAATGTATAAAGTTTGTATGAGTCACGTAAGGAGAAGTGAGATGCTAATCAATTGGCTAGGGTTGAAAAGGTTAAGGAGAAGTACACGAAAACTAGAAGTTCTATTATTCATTTGCTCGGTGTATTTTTGTTATATTGGAAGACATTTGAGACTTTGGGTTTTACAGTGAGAGATCCCAAATGGATGGACCATTTTTTTTGTTCACCAGTGAAACCAAGAAATGTAAAAGTTAATAGTTTCTAAACGTTAAATTATTTCTCTTTAAAGCAATTTATTGAATATGTAAATTTATCATAAACTTAAACATTTCGAGAAGTTCTTGCCAATGCTACTAACACGCGGCAATCGCAGTTTGAAAGAGTTTATTTTAAAACCTGTCACAGATCCACCGAAAATAACTAGGCATCCCACATCACAACTAATAATCTCGGAAGGTACCCAACACCATCTGATTTGTCAGACTAGTGGGAAACCAATACCCGATGTGAAATGGATAAAGAATAACAGACTTGTAGGGAATATAAGGAAAGGACGTGCTGATATTGACCTGAATCCTGTTAGCGACCGAGATGCCGGGTCATACAAGTGTGTAGCAACCAATAGCGGAGGCAGTCGGGAATTTGTTACCAACGTCACAGTGAAGTGTAAGTTTTAGTTTTACTCTAAAGTTGCCTATCTTTTTTATCTAAACGTTTAATTCAACTTGGCTAACTTAAAGTGAAAACTTTGTTCTGCACGTACAACAGTAAACCGATGTACATGGTATTAAGGAACGCTTAATATTTTTAAAGTTTAACAATAAAATTTCATTGTAGCACATCAGTTTTAAATATATTACATTTCGGCTCAATACCATTCGAAACGTAAATTCTTAGAAAACAAGAGAGCATCAGATTGTAACAACAGTCTTATTGATTATAACAGTTGTCTTATCGTTCCCTTTGTTTATTGTTTTCCGTGCAGATACATTTGTAATACACGTCCACTTGTATAACATTACTCTACAGTTTGAAAACAGTATGAAGTTGAGTGGAAATATAATATTTCCCTAGTGTTAAGCGCATGAAAGTCTGATTTTCCCTGAAGGGACTCTAATCCATGAAAAGTTAACCCCCTGTCATATGCTGTTACTCGTTTGCACAGCTGCGTGTATCAAATGGAGTAAAGTGTCTTATCCAATGACACAACACAATGATCTAGGCGGGGTTCGAAATATAAAAACCTAGTTACGAGTCACCAGCGTTTGAAGGGTTGAATTAGAATTAACTCCGAAAAAAATCACAACCGGAACACTTATTCCAACTTTCTAAAATTTTCTGCGTGATATATTTCAGTCTCACCGAAAGAGACGCATATAACAACAGATGCAGTCAACAATACAGTGGGCCAGCACAGAACAATAACAATATCGTGCAGAGCTAGAGGGTTTCCAACGCCCAAATACAGGTTCTATCGCATAACATCTACCGGACAGACGAAACTGATATATGATAATGATGCAATGAGAAGCGGTAGACTAATGGTTGACGTCATAAGCCATTCCCAAGCGGGAGTTTATATTTGTGAGCCTTACAACATCAATGGTAATGGCCAGCGGCAACAACTTGATGTCAGAGTCAGATGTAAGTATAAGAACATGTCCCAGGTCACTTAGTGTAAGGTAATTCAAAATGATACATTACCGGAATCTCCAAAATTTAGTATCCGCTAATTGGACTCCGCTATTCACAGCCTTGAATTCTCATTCCACCACCTTGATACTGGTTTCCACCTCTTGGATTCCGTTTTCCACCACTCCGATTCCGCTTTGCACCATCCGTATTCTGGAATGAATCAAACGGATTCTGGATTCCAAGTCAATTTATACAATAACCCAAGTTATTCTTCCATTTTGATTGGTTCTCGCCTATGATCTATTAGAGTACAAACGCACAATTGACCTCATCATTACAAAGTTTAATCACGGGCGATAGGAAACGTGAGATTCGAATTTATGAAATAAAGTCATCCT
>JAOEJH020050026.1:0-10487 GCA_025448215.2 Palythoa grandis
AAAATTACAAAAATATTTTTTTATATTTTTAACCACCAGAGTAACACACATATATATATTTTTATTTTCAAATGCATCCACCTGGTGACAAACCCAGTTTTAATAGATATATTTCTTTCTTTGCTTCGAATTTTATCGACACATCTTACACGTTGTTATGCTGTGTCTAGGCACGTGACCAGCTTTGTGCATTCGGGTTTTTCGGGAAAAAACTTTAGAGCACAATGATCAGAAAATTAAGATAGCTAGTTGTCATTTGGCACCGGAAATTTTGCAGCAAGCTGGGCCCTTCAGACGTGAAATGGAAAATCGTGTAGGGCATTGGCCGATATTTCTTCAACGTTTGGTGCATTAATTTTATCTGTTTTAGTCTTAAGTCCTAAGAGCCATTCGTGTTTCACAAGCAGTTTGAAAATGATATCTAACGACTTTACTCTTTCATCGCTTCACTGACATCACATGGCGTCGCCTGAGTAGCAAAAAGGCGAAAATTTATTTACTTCTCTTATTATTATAAATACGTTCGTTTGCTTTAAAAAAGTTGAACTTCCTCAGTATAATCTATTTTAAATTATACAACGTTAATTTATAAAAGGAATCGTGTAGCTGTTTGTGTCCAAACATACCAAAATACATTAGGTTTTCAAAAACAGAAACACTAAACCATGAAAAAACAACACATTGTCTATCTTTCATTATTTGTTATATAAAACACTTCTCAAAAACGCTTGAGTGACCGTTGGAGCGTTTGTTTGTGTGACCCTTTTCAACGCATGTGGCATCTTACAACCAAACGTTTCAAAGACAGATAAATTTGAATTTTTGTTTGACCTCTTTGACCTCTTTAGATTACAGATTACTTCTCAGTGGCTGTGTCTCCAGGAGCTGTCTCAACAAGTCTAAAATTCTAACGTATCCTGTGTTTGCATACAAAATTAAAATGGATAAAATTACCATGTGTTTCTACGTGATAGAACGACTTGTTCAGGAAATATTTTGACCGGTGTGCATGAGTTTATATATACTTTCCGCAGTTACATGGAAATGGCAGGTGACCAAGTTTTTGCTTATTTGACGCTGCTTCCTTTAACAGTAATGATGTTTCGCGTGCTTCAGTCCAAGCCGAATAAGGCATCGATGCCTTGACAGAGTAAGGTATATTTAAAAGTCAAGTCAATGAGGATGGTATTTTGAGCTAATTTTGCCTTTCCAAATCAAAATAAGATTTTGAATTAAGTTGCATGGAAATGGCAGGTGACCAAGTTTTTGCTTGGACGTTGCTTCTCAAAACAGTAATAATGTTTCGCCCCGGGTGTTTCGCGTGCTTTAGTCTCTGTGATTGGTCAGGCCTCAGGGTAATCATGGGGACAACTTAAACAATCTTTTCAGGTAGTCTAACTTCGGTGTTTTGGTGGTTTACAATGCTTGTGAAAATATTCGATATTTTTAATAATAAATAAAAGTGTTACTGAGAGATTCCGTTTTCACGGTATTTTCGGAATTCTGAGGAATTTGACGAATTGAAACTGTCTAAAAGGTCTGAAATGACTTTGATATGACGTCCGCCGGTATCCATAAAATAAAAAACTATACTAATATTATAATTTACGTGACTATACGATCACCCATTTCCCAAGTTGCATTACACTTATTCAGTCAATCTATTAAATAGTCAAACTAAAACTTTCAATAACAAGCAAGTTGATTTAATTGGCTCGTATTTCATAATCAATTCATGCTCAATTTTTTTAAACGATTTCTTTAAATCAACTTTCGAAATTTAGCAAATAATACTCGTGATCAGGTTTTGGGAACCTTTAATAGCAAGTGCTAACGTGTGGAACAATCAACATTTTAATTTGAGGATACCAGGTTGCGTTAAAAATTGAGAGCAATCTCTGTTTTACTTGAAACTACGCCAGCTACGGACGTTAGTACAGCTAAGATTTTAAGTTCAATCAACTGTACAATAATTAAGCATTGAGTATTTTTATTTAATATCATTATTTATAAATTTTGCTGGTCGACGAAAAGGGGAAGCACCGACTATATAAAAGTTGATATACTAAACTGTATTTTACCTTTGTATACCATTCAAATCTTGTTTCCAGCCTGATTTGACCTGTTTCCAGTGCAACTACTCGAGATACTGGCATGGATCTCCCTATGCCGCCGTTTTCAAATGTAGCGCGCAATTGCAACCGTTAATAACCGTCAATCAGATCTAGTTCCTTATCACGTGATTTGACGCACGCTTTTGAACAAAAAATTGTGTGAGCATCCCTAGGCCCTAATGTTTGGCTAACGACCTTTAGGCCCGGTTTAAACGTCAAACTTCCCATGTGCCGAACTAAACTCCAATTTAGAAGGTCCCCTATAGGTTTTTTGGGATCCGGGATTGGACTTATTTTAAGGCTGGAATTCGGGATTTGGGGGAAAGGGAGGAGCGGGACTTGGGATTGTTGCTGTGAACGGGACACGGGATTTGGCAATCTTACAAAGCGGGATTCGGGAAATATCACTTTTTGGAACCGAGATCTCGGAAGTCCAATAACAAAATAATTAATAAAGCAGTCATCTTTCTATAAAGAGTCGGAAATACCCGACCAAAATTATTATATCTTATTGTACAAACTATTCATGTTTTGCACGGCCCTATCGTCAGACTCTATCACGCCGGAAACGAAGGGGCGAAACGGAAGAGGATGGCGACGTTTTAGAGCCCGAGTCGCCAAACAGTAGTGAAGAATCCGAAGAAGAGTCATTTGCCAATAACAACCATGAGACCGACGATGATGTCAGTGGCGAAATTCCACTGATCGTTAGATGATTTTACCGGTTCGGAAGGACTATTTGATCCTGTGGGGAGTCTTTATTTCATTTTCGAGCCTTTCTTTAGAGTCTTTATTTCATTTTTGAGCCTTTCTTTAGACTAAATCCCAGTCCCAGTAAAGCCCTGGCCAAACGGTAAATGTTTTACGCTAAACTGTTAAAACATTGTTGGGTGGCAAAACATTTTTCCGTTTGGCCACCTTCTTTTGTGCTGTTTAAACATGTTTTAACCTGTTGGGTAAGATTCTGTCAAACATTCGATAAAACATCTTAAAACATTTCTTTTGTTCTCGTGTTTGGTGAGCGATGTTTTGCCCGTTTGGCCAGGTGCTTAAAACATGTTTGATGCGCGCATGCGTGCTGATTCTATTAACATGTTTAAACAGCACAAAACAAGGTGGCCAAACGGAAAAATCTTTTTGCCACCCAACAATGTTTTAGCATGTTTTTCAGTAAAACATTTACCGTTTGGCCAGGGCTTTAAAACATCGATATGCTTTACCCTAAAACATGTTTTACCATGTTTTACGGTAAAACATTTACCGTTTGGCCAGGGCGTCATGAAATTGAAAAGAAATCCCAAAGCAGGTTATTTATAAATAAATACTTTATTTAACGTCAAATTGCAAGGAAGTGGTTGCCCGTTCTTCCTAGCCAGAGGCTAATGTTTAATCGCTCGACGGCTCGGATTTTGGCGTGAAAGTCGAATTTGCAGAGGAAGGAAAACCGGAGTACCCGGAGAAAAACCCTCGGAGTCAGATTGATTTATTGTTACGTCGAGTTTTAAAACGCAATTATGTGTTTCATTCCTCTTTTTGGAACTAGTTTTGCCGAGTAATAGGTATAAATGCTTGTTATTTTCGTGAAAGTTTACATGGTATGTTCCACTGAGTGCAGTTCTCTGGTTTGTTTTGGAAGTTTTCTCTATCAAACTCCTTCCATTCTTTTTTTTTTAGCTGTTGAACTCAATGTCCAACTATTACTTTATAATGGCAGATATGTTTACCATTCCCACTTTTGTGACTTTTACTCCGTCGCAGTGACCCAAATCCCAGTTCCCATTTTACCCCTTCAAGACCCTCCTGTAACTACTTACAGTAAAGTATTCATCACTTGCCTTGACCTCTGTTCGTTATATCGAGGTAAGTTTTAAAATTAGGCTGCCGAAAACGGTTCGTTAAATCGAGGAGTTCGTTAAATCGAGGTTCGTTAAATCGAGGCTCGTTAAATCGAGGTTCTGTTCCATACATTTTACTGTAACTTTTGCCGGGCCGAAAAATGTTGTTCGTTATACCGAGGAGTTCGTTAAATACACTTTTTTTTAATAAGAATTAGTAAAATTTTGCTCAGGCTCAATGTTCTTATTTTTCTCAGCAATTTGAGGCTCAAAATGTTCTTATTTTGTTCTTATATACCATATTTGCCAAACTACGTAATTTCAATACATTTAGTGTCCGAGTACAAATTTTGAAGGAGATACGACAATATATGTAAATTGTACAGCACAGTATTTGTTACAGTTGGAGTTTGTTAGTATTAAAATCAATAGGTAAGTGCGATTACTTGCTGCGTTTCACCATTGTTATAAAAGTTTTTTTTCCTTAACATTTTCATTTCAGCCTCAGATTGTTCTTAATTTGTTCTTATTTTTCAGGCGATTTGAGCCTCACTGTTCTCACTAAGTTTGTTCTTACTAAAAAAAAGTGTAGAGGTTCGTTAAATCGAGGTTCCACTGTGTTGATATCTTCGTTTGCCGCCATTTTCACAACCGCATAAATTATAATCTGCACATGTCATTTAGCATAAATTAGACTTGCGGGAAAAATATAAATTAAAATAATTTATGCATTTAGTTCGGCAAATGTAAAGTTCGACGTCTAAATCAGATAACGAACTGGAGTCGAATATTCAACGGAAGTCGCATTTAATTAAAATCTGCCGTACCCAACTGATTTTAAAACGTCGAACTGCATTTAATTCCTGAGTTTAATTCGGCACATGTGAAGTTCGACGTTTAAACCGGGCTTAAGTTCACCTTGAAGCATTGAAGCATAAAGTAGCTTTATGCAACAAAAAGAAGAACGTTTAACTTTATTTTATCATCTCGGTCCTCAATTTTCTGTTTTAAAGGCAACCTCGGCTGTCCAATAATATTTATTATTAATCTAAAATATGACTTTAGCTTACTTTGGGTCCGATAAGAATTTTAATTTACTTCGTCAGCTTTCCAGCATATTTCAACAATACAATATAACAGAATATAACAGAACAACAATGTTATTGTTTTATAGTGTACAGAAGTTTGAATCCTTTCTAGAAAACCAGAGTTTTGTTGCTACTGCCTGGTTAACAGGCAGTATGCATCTATGTCGTCGCTTCACCGTGCGTAAGTAATGTAACTCCAATCTTAATTCGGTTTGTCTTCAGCTTTTAGGATTTGGATTTGGACTAAGAGAAACTCTATGCTCATCCCAAAGAGTACAACATAAACATTAATATCAGCCTATTTTCATGGTTTTTCCTTTAATATGGGAGGACCTTTTTTTCTCAAGTGAACCCTTAAAAATGTAAACAAGTGGGCTCCAGTTGGTTGCTTAGACAACAAAAAAATAAACAAACATTTTTTTGGCCTCTATTATTGACTATGTTCATTAAAATGATATTATATTACAAAATAGATACCATATGGAAGAATTAGATGTTTAGGTTAAAAATGTTACTGACTTGTCTTTTGATTCAATCGATTCTAAATTATTTTGCGCATGCTGGACGCCGCAGTCAAATCAATGCATGATACTTCAAACCTGATCGATCCCAGGAATGTTCTGAAATGCACAAAATAATGATAAAAATGCTTCTACAGTGTTATGCTATTTAGTCTTGAAAATTCCATACAATCAGTACCTTTGCTCATGCGATTGTTCAAATTGAATTTCGTAATGTTCATAATTGTGTGATCATATAAAAATGTTGTCGATTATAAAATCTGAAATTCGTGATCTTTCAAAACATTGAACAGTGATCACCACGACTCGATAAAAGGCTTAATACACTCGAACTAAACAGTATGGTGCAATAAGTACATACATCACTGTCAGTCACGATTTTAACCAAACATGTTTCACAAAATAATTGTTTTTGCACCTTTCAAGTTTTGGATTGATGAAATTTCCTGCCGTCTCCGTCACTAACGTATCTGCTTTCATGTGTTTATTTAGTATACAGAACGTCAGTACAGCTATGCAATGAGTTTGTTATTATCACAAAAAAGAAACTTTCTCCCACAATTATCGATATTCCCACGTTGTTTACTTAAAAAACGTCACGGTTTCCAACCCCCCACCCCTTAACGTCGCCATGAAGTTTCTCGTGGAGATATCGATATGTGACGCTCCCCTAACTACGTGCATGATAGTAAATCAGACCCGTGTTTCCTTATATGGATTACGCTCCAAATAATGTCTTGATTCGTTATGAAAGGTCTGGATCAAGGTTATATCGTATGGCCCGTTAAGGTCGAAAAAAAAATATTGTCGTGAGGTGTCATGATGAGAAAAACTGAGAAGTGAGGACCCTTTGGAAAGTGGCAAGTGCACTCCACACGAATGAAGAAATTTCCTGGTTTGAGGAAATGGCATGAAACCATAAACAAAACAGTTTCTGACTGTCCTGGTGTCTATATTAGTCGCGCACTGCCAAACATGTTGGTCACGAGCTTTTCAGACAGCTCAATTGAACCATAGTTAGTAGAACTATAAAACAGAACACGTGGCATAAAACATGTTTGAGGGAACTTAAAAATTCTTCTTAAAAGTTACAAAAGGTAAGATCTTTAAACTTGACGATCCGGCAACACCCATCAATTTAGTTTCATTCGTATATATACGAGCGGAGCACTCAATATACTGATACTAAACAAATTCTTCACTAGAGCATGCTCTAAGTATGTATAAATATTCTTCACCTTGAATATCTCTGCTACGCCATGCGTATAAACTACATAGAAACTACGAAAAGCTATAGGTGTTTGTATATACTAGTACTACGTATGAGCTACTGCTCTATGATATTTTTACGATTTTATTGTAGAGAGAAAGTGTAGCTACTAGTGCTAGTGCATTATAGTGACTAGTCTGAGACAAGGTTGACTAGATCTTAAATATGGTGTTAGATAATTAGCGAGTTTTTTTACTTGAGTTTTTTAGACTACGAGCTGGAAACAGCTACAGTAAGAAACTATCGAGCTTTTAGAGTGTAAACTTAAGATTTTATGAAGTATAAAAACTTTAGAGCTTTTAGAGAATGTAAACTAGGGAAATATAGAAACTACAGAATTTCGAAGAGATTTACATATTTTAGCGGCAAAACATTGAATATACAAATAATATACGGAACAGAACTTAGAAAAATCTAAAAACTACTGAGTATGTATAAAATACAGAAGCGATAATTAAAAGTGCATAGTGGTAGTAGAATAGAAATTATTTAAAGCTGTAGAAGTTTTGGAACTTGCCAAGACTCTAAGTCATAAGTCTAATAATTTAATGTTAACGTTGGAAAGAATTAAACTATATTATAGAGTGTAGACTAGAGGGGGTACAAAATATAGCAAAATTCTCTAATAAACGAGCTCTCAAGTCTTATGCAATGAGCGCGAATCTCACAAAATTGTGTAAAATGAGTAAAATCTAAACCTTCCGTAGAGTTTCCGTTATTAGACGGAAGTTAAAGTACCAGTTAGATTTCATAATATTCAACTGCGTTTCCGTTAAGTTTCCGCAGTGGAAATAGGTATATTGAAGCATTGAAGCAGTGAAGCATTGAAGCATTGAGGCATTGAGGCATTGAAACACAAAGTAATTTCACTATGGAAAAAAAAGAAAAGCGTTTAGCTTTATTCTATCATCTCGGCCCTCAATTTTCTGTTTTAAAGGCAACCTCGGCTGTCCAACAATATTATTTTATTTATTATTAATCTAAAATATGACTTTAGCTTACTTTGGGTCCGATAAGAATTTTAATTTACTTCGTTAGCTTTCCAGCATATTTCAACAATACAATGAAACAGAATATAACAGAAAAACAATGTTATTGTTTTATAGTGTACAGAAGTTTGAATACTTTCTAGAAAACCTGATTTTTATTATTTTGACTTCACTCTACCTCGGCACCTGACACACACGTACTTCAAAACTCTGATCGCCCAAGGGTGACGTTCCAAGAATAAAATGCTGACACATCAACTGATCAAAGTAGTTCAATAAATTGGATTACAGTAAGTGTGTTGTAAGATTTTCGTTGCAGCGTATGTGTAACCAATCGCTGGTTTCTTTCTTTTTGTAAATAGGGAAATACAACAGGATGGTAATAATGGGATAATTTGTGATGCGTTATGGTAACTACGTGCATGATAGTAAATCAGACCGGTGTTTCCTTATATGGAATATGCTCCAAATAATGTCTTAAAAACTACAGCCAGTGAGAGGCCTGGAAAGCCGTTACATATTCTGCAGGATCCAACGGGAGGTATTCCAATCGGCTTTCCCGCCATTACTTGCGAGCGACAAAATGAAATGGCGCCAAAACTATATGCGTACATTCCGAAATGGCGCCAAATGTGGCGGTCAACATTGTAAGAGTTTCTTGTATAAAATAAGAATTGTTTTACATACATGGCAACTCAAGAACAAAATTGAGAACTCCGAAATTTTTCGGCGCAGTTTCACTTTGGACAATCCTTAACCGACGGAGAAATGGGAGAATTTATTAAACAGGAGCGAAACCCTCGGACATGACAGCCAAACTGAACCTGGAGTAGGCGCGTGAAGAAATTCGTAAGGTTTCATTCTCTGATTTTTGTTTCACATAGTTTGCTTGAACCTGAAGACTTTCCTAATAAAAAATTTCACACGTTATGCGCTGCACCACTCGGTTCAAGCCAAACCTTACGCTTAATATAAAAACCATAAAAACTGATCTGATGTAAACAGAAAGGAAATAAGTTGCTAAAATTATTAACAAGGAAAAGAAACTAAGTTATAATCGTCAGCCAATCACGTACACAAACGTGTTATGGGGTACTTTCAAACACAATAACAAGGCCTGGTTACCTTTCCATATTTATATTATATAAGAAGCGGGTGTCGGTGGTGATGCAATTAATCGAAGTATTCAAGTTGATGAGATAGCTTTGTTGCCTCAAAGATCAAACACAGTGACTGCTGACTGCCTTCGAAGGTAAGAATAAGCCTCGCTCGTATTTAAAGCTTATTTCAAACAACAACAAAAAATTATCAGAAACTAACAAAAAACTACTAATTTAAAATCATTTTTCGGCACAGCATCATTATACACAATGGCTGTGTCCAGAAACGATATTATTTCCATTTTTTTAAACTTCATAACATTTTTATGGAGAACTCCGTTGAGCAAATGAGCTTATCAGAGTCATGTTCCCTGAAAACATCCGACTCGCATCACTGAAAATACACAGACCTTAATAGACCTTATTTTAACAAATGTTCAGCATAAAATTAAAGAGCAAGGGGTCCTTGAGCTTGGTTTGAGCGATCATTTTTCGACATATTGTGTCCTAAAGACTGGTGTTGTAAAAACGAAGCCGAGAACAATTGAGTACCGCTCATATAAAAACTACAATAAATATGCTCAATCAATTTGTGAGAATGGACACCTCTTTAAGAAGCAAACGATCTAGCTAGATTTCAGGAAATATTTTGACCGCAAATTGATATTGTGCGTTAGTTTGCATGAGTTTATATATATTTTCCGGCAGTTAGATGGAAATGGCAGGTGACCAAGTTTTTGCTCATTTGACGCTGCTTCCGTTAACAGTAATGATGTTTCGCGTGCTTCAGTCCAAGCCGAAGAAGGCGTCGATGCCTTGACAGAGTAAAGTATATTTAAAAGTCAAGTCAATGAGGATGGTATTTTGAGCTAATTTTGCCTTTCCAAATCAAAATAAGATTTTGAATTAAGTTGAATTAAGTTGCTTCCGTTAACAGTAATGACGTTTCGCGTACTTCAGTCCAAGCCGAAGAAGGCGTCGATGCCTTGACAGAGTAAAGTACATTTAAAAGTATATTTAAAAGTCAAGTCAATGAGGATGGTATTTTGAGCTAATTTTGCCTTTCCAAATCAAAATAAGATTTTGAATTAAGTTGCATGGAAATAGCAGGTGACCAAGTTTTTGCTTGGACGTTGCTTCTCATAACAGTAATAATGTTTCGCCCCGGGTGTTTCGCGTGCTTCCAAGCCAAAGAAGGCATTGATACCCAGTGACAGACTGAAAATCAAGAGTGAGGATGATTTTAAGCTGATTTTGAAGTAAGATTTGGGATCAAAGTATCAAACTCTCAATTTTAACTGAAACAAAAACGTGGACAGACGAGAACTGCGAAGCACTTTTGCAAACTGTGATGCACATTCAGGTCTCAGCTGTAAAATTATTTAAAAAGTATTTTTGCGTATAATTTCATACCGCCCAATGAACAAATTTTACTTGCTTTGTCAAATAGACGCTCTGTGATTGGTCAGGCCTCAGGGTAATATGGGGACAAAAGACATGCCAGAAATAAAGATAAGTTAGTGAATTTAGTCTTCACGATTGATAATTGATAAATAAAATTCTTCTTCAA
>JAOEJH020050129.1:0-10485 GCA_025448215.2 Palythoa grandis
ATGAGAAACCGGGAATTTTTTTTATTTGGCCTTATTAATCGTTTTTTGTATGTTATGCCAAATGAAAACCATCGGTGTCAATGCGTACTTGAGTTCACAGTAGTAGTAACATTTTGAATCCTAATTATGATTCGATTTTAGAGAATTACAAGTAGACTATCTTTTGAGATTTTTCACCAGCTGAAGCTCCATGTAAATAGATATTGTAAAATATTCATTGAAAAGCACATTAGCAGATTACATATTTTTGCCATTCAGTTTCAGGTCAGTAAATGAGACACTATAGCTCTATTTTTGTGCAAGAGTGAAGCAGGTCTCAAAAGCCACCTCAGAGCTTACAGCAAATCCTGCAAACTGCTTACCAACATGCCAGATTAGCATTCAACTTTACTTGGAGACAGAACAAAGATAATTAACAGCAACAACAACAACAACAGCTTAAGAGAGCTTGTCAAGTGAAATGAGTGACCCAACTTTCGGTTCTATGTGTGTAGTTTCAAAGAAGAAATCGCTTCTCAAAAAAACGCAAAACAGCTGTGTGGTAAGAACAATAATGAGTCAAACATTTTCTTTGTAAAATTTCCAATTTTAAAACCCTATCACGGAAAGAATACTCGGCATACCAATCGCATATTTTCAGAGAAAGTTTGTTTTGCAGAACCATTTCATTATTCAGGAGCTTTATTTTTGTAGCTGAATTAGAAAGAAGAGTGCGTATGCTAATGAGGCAAAAAATGTAAACATGCAAAGATTCGCCTATAGCTCGCTCTAAAATAAACAAGAAAATCCAACTTAGCATGCTAACTTAACTAACATAATAAAATCTTTCTATCTAAGGGGCTGTTTACATGATACCGGAACGAGTTTCATTCCAGAACGAGTTCATTCCATCGTCATACATTTCACTGCATCTGTTGACATAATCCCGAGACGAAATTGATGTCATTTCAGAATGAGTTCACTCCGGTTTTCAATCCGAATGAAATTCTCGTTCTGGTATGAAATTTCATTCTGGTATCATGTAAACTGAAAACGAACTCCGTTTCGAGATGAAAACTGCAAAGCGTGCAGTCTCGGGTGAGTGGCACAAGCGTATCGTCTTCGTATCGTCTTGAATTTCTGACGACTGAGTCGGTTGGTTTTGTCACGTGAATGCAGTACGAACTTCATTCCAGAACAAAACTCATTCCGGAATGACTTTCATTTTGGTATCATGAAAACAGCCCCTAACTTTCCAGCTCTTGATAAATTTAGAGTTCGTTCTTCTTCTGTAAAGAAGTGAGAATCAACAAAGTTCTATTTTTGAAAGATTTCTATTATTAACATCAATTTCTTCAGTCTTATATGAAAAAAGTGCATATAGTTATATCAACTCACCTCGTTTTTTCTTTGAAGTGAAAGAACCTCTCTCGCTACAGCTATCACTGGAGGCGTGACTACAGTCGTACCGCATACTCTCGTACCCACTGCTACTCGTTGCATCCGACCGAGAGGAGGCTGGAGTAAGAAAAAAAGAAATGATAATTTATTAGGCGAGTGAAAAATCATATAAGAAGAAAAAAGGCCAGAAAAGCGAAAAATGTGTGATAAAAAAAAAAGACGCATTGTTACCTGACTTTGATCTGGTCAGCGACCTTCCACGTGATGCTCTTGGACCTGGAGAATCTGTCATGCTACTGTCACTAGCGTGACCACTGCTGTAACTGAGTGATCGCCTGTCACGACTGACATATGTGAGAAAGAAACAGAGGAGATTATTACTCACATGTAGATAACTATATGTAAACGAGTAAAATAATAGAAAGTCATCCAGGTACAGTTACCACAATGAGTGTGATTTTTTTTAATCATTTTTTTCTAGCGCATTCTATAAAAAAAGAAAAACTTGAAAAATCGTATTTGTTCTGTATATTTGAATTAGGGATAGATCCCTTGCAGTAGAGAAAGCATGATACAAATCTCGCCATACTGGCATGGATGACAGACGAAAACGATTTTGCATCATTTGGTTTGTAGCTGCAAAAACCTTTTCGCATCCAAAGACAAAGTTACCAACCTGTATAATTTAAGCTGTTCCATCTGCTCTTCCTTTATGTCAGCAGCAGGCATGTCTGGCATAGACTGCTCATCCGCTGACAACTGCGCATCAGACACCATGGGGTCAAGTGTGGTCCATACCAACTCTGTACTTCGGCATTGACTGTTTTTACATGATGAAACCGCTGACATTATCGAATCACGCTTGGAATCGTGTGACCGTGATATATCCTGGATAGAAGTTACTGGTTCCGAAGTTTCCGCGGTCTCAGCTACAACCGTGGCAACAAAGTCACCCGATAACCGATGATTCGACGCCTTAGCCATGGAGTCCGCTAAAGCCTGTATAGCCGAGGATACTGTCTCCGTCGGTGAACCGGAAGTGGTCACAATGGTCGCTGCAAATTCACCAGATAGTCTGTACACACGCTTACCGTCGCTTGTCACAGTGCTTGCGGGCTCACCCAAACTTGGAGGAACAAATTCACCGGAAATTCTGTACACAATCTTTGGCGGAGTTCTTCGATGACTATAACGTAATTTAAATTCATCTTGAGGAGCGTAAGGAGATTTAGGAGGAATGGTGAGAAATTCAAGAATGGGTTTTTCTAATTCGGGTTTCCATTTGGAAGAACGTGAACTGACTATCTGTAAAGGTGTCGACGGTCTATCCGGAGATGAAGGTAAGTCGGGACTGTTTTCTTCCCCATTGTTAGAGAGAACCGAGCCACAATATGTCAGACGAACAATACTTGATGTTGACTCTATTGTTTTTACTCGACTCTGGCTTGTGTTACCCTCCACAATATTTGAGTTACTATCAAATCGTTCCAGTTTCGTAATTTCTTCTAACTGTTGTGAAACTGAGCTTCTCTTTTTCATCTTTTCATTTTTTTCATCAGTGCCAAGAAATATTACACTTGGATGTGACCCATCGACTGACGATGAATAAACTTTAGGAGTGGAATGACATAAAGGCTGAGGTAATTTTTTTCTTGCTACATCAAAATTCAGAGGTTCAGTCTTTGCGCTAAATGAACTGTCACTCGACTCGCCATCCATTAGTTCGTGCTTACGCAAGTTGCGGCCCGATAATGGGGCGATATCACTGCGACAGTCACTTTGATCGAGTCTATTATGAATTTTGGGGGAACGAGTAATTTTCGCCTTGTTTAATCGAGAAATAGGCTGGCGAGGACTTTGAGCGGACTTTAGCGATTCACTTTCGCTACTTCCCGATATTGATGAACGTTTTTTATTTCTAGAGAGAGCTGTCTCTGGTTTTAAGGGAGGAAGCATCACGTCTTGTTCTTCTATACTCTTTGTTGAGGATCGGTGAGTTCTCAGCTTCGAACGAGCCGTCTGCGGAGTTAATGGAGGCAACATTACATCGCTATTAACCGAATATTCGGAGGTAGTAGGGAGTTTTTCTGGTAGCCTTTCAACTGGATACACTGGCAATGGCTGGCAGACAACAGGTGAAGACCACAATCTAGATCGTGGTTTATCGTCACTTTCACACTCTCTCAACTGCTCTGCCACAAATTTTTCCAGCAAAGATCTCAAATCTTTTTTTGTGGGGGGAAGAGCCTCAATTAATGCCGGGTCAGGGTCAAGTGAGCGCAAGAGTTCTTTCGAATCTCGCGTTAGTTCCGGACTGTCACCATCCATTACAATTGCTTTCTGGGGACCATCAACCTCAACACTCACAATGCTATAGGTACAACTGCCTCTCTTGCTGTTTCTCTTTAAACTATCTAAAGAGTTACCAGTGCTCTCCTCTCGGGATGGACACTCCGGAATTGGAGACAAAGACTTGACTGACATATCGTAATGTCTGGTAGTCTGTACCTCATCTGCCTCGGAGTCTTCATTTGATGAGGAATGTGGGGACGGTACAAGATGATAAAATAATTTCATTGGTGTTTCCATAGCTGGCGAGCGAGGAATTTCATGATCGGACTCGGTAGTGCTTTCATCGGAATTTGACCTACTAGTAGGAGGGGATTTGCAGTCTGAGTTGGTGTGCTGTTTAATCTCTTCCAATTGCTTCAATTCTTCCTCATCAGGAGGAGAAACCTTCCCACTGTGACTCTCGTCGTCAACAATGTCTTGAGAGTACTCCGTTCCGTCAATACTGTCTGTTGCATAAGCATTCACTGATATGGCATCTTCTTCTTCTTCTTCTTCCTTCATACTCATAATTAAGTCATTATAGTCGTATGCATATTCATCGTCTCTGCTTTCTTCCAAGATATACTCAGATTGTTCATTTTCGTCGAAAGGTATTGCCTGACATAGATCTACTAGCCGAGCTGTTTCAGTTCTATATCTGTGAAGCGCGGTAAAGTCACGTGCTACAACTTCAGCCTCGTCGTATTCATTATTTGGTTGTTGATCAGTTAAAACAAACACTTTCTCGGCGGGAAGAATTGTTTCATAGCTAGCACAACGTCGTTTTCTGTCCTCCGATTGACCGCCATTTTGCCCTACGTCGATTTCTACCGATTTGATTGATATGTAACTGGTAGCTTCAGAGGATTCCTCTTCTTCAACTGACATCTCACTAACAAGTTCGCCTGATTGATCTCTGGCGTTGTTCCAGTCAAGTTGTAAAGCCTCACCAATTGGCCCATCAAAGTTTTTGTCAAGGTTTTCGATTGACTCGATCAACTGCCGACTGTTTTTACCAAAGTATCCAGCTTCATCCAATGTCTTCATTATGCCTCTGTGTAGATTATCAAGTGATCCACTCGATGTGTTTGCGAGGCTATCTTTTTCTGATAACCCGAGTTCATTCAATGATAAACGGCTTCGGTCAAGTTTCTCAGCAGCCTCAATTGTCCTGAAAGAGAAATTCGGCTCCTGAACCATTGCCACACCTTCTGTGTCCGAATCACTAGATGTACTGCTGCTAAACCGGTGGTGTGCGATCTTACACTGCTCCTCTGTTAGGACTGTAGCCGATACAACTGTGGCGGGTGCAAGTATGATGTTCTTGTTGTCATCTGTGTCCATATTTGGTCCAAATCTTGATGGGACGATTACAGTTTCCAATTTTGGTTTGGTAGGGGGAATGGAATACATTTTCTCGACTTTAATTTCTGTTACGTTGCCGTCTGTGTCGCTATACTCTGTGTCTTCATCTTGGTCTGTGACTTCCACTTCCGTCATATCCTCCTCGGCTTCGAGTTCAATTTCTTCCTGTCCAAGATCCAAATCCTCTGCCTCCTCTTCTTCTTGTTGAGGGTCACTTATATTTTTATCAGAGTTAACTTCCAGTTCAACAGATGCAATATTTCTATGCGAGTTCGAACAATAACTTTTGTCGGCAAGGTTTGTAATACCAATGTCAACGCTTGATTGGCAATTGCCACGCGTGAGAACAGTACTAGAATCTCCTGTTGCTTCTTCGTGTTCTTCTGTTTCGTCTTTCTCAATCACTGCTAACCTCTCTGCCAAAGCATCGTTAGATTTGGAAATTTTCTCTATAGGAGGGGGACCTTCGTTATCAGTAAGCTCTCTATCACTCAGGGCCGTCCCGTCCGGACCACAATAAATAACAGTATCACATGACTCCTCCCCAGTACTCGAGTTGTAGTCTGAGCCCTCCGGTTCGCCCGGAGGACAATCCTCGCGGAGCTTGTCCGACAGAGCACAGGTTCGTAGTCTCGGTTCCGAGACCCTTAGCCTCGGTTTTCGAATTCGAGCTTCGTCACAAGAACTGTCGCCTCCTGATGAACTTGTACCGGAGCCCTAGACAGAACAAGTAAATTTTATCAATTAAAGTAAAATGAAAAATGTCCTTATAAACGTAGCTTATTTTATCAGGTACGATTCAAATTAGCTCATTGTTGAAAACATTTTTTCTCTTAGGGCAGATTGTTTATTGTTCGTAAAATTTATATAAACTAAATCAAATTTGAATAATTTAATATTATTCTTACGCTAGGTTTGGTGAAAATATCTTTAAACTAAATTTCACTTTTTTAAAAAATAACTTTAATAGATTTAAGTTCAAAAATGTCATTACTGTTTTTTCTTTCATGTTACTACCTTTTAAACTGGATATTGTTAACTACATGGCAAAATTCATCGTGTTTTTCAAGTATATAAAGCGTTGTAAGAAACGATCTTGAATTAAATCATACTGAGTGGTTAGAAAAATTAACAAATAGAATAATAGTCTCTCAAACATTTATCATATGACTTTGCAATAACAAATTGTTTCTTTTGAAATTTTGTAGCCAGTAGCCACAGAAGCAAAACATTATTGTATTTGTTTACTCTTGACGATAGTCACGTACAATATATTCTTCTTCGCCTATTTTAGTACATGAAAATCAAAAAGCATTGCGTTAAAAAGAGTATCTCGGTTAAAATAATACTTTTTTACAAAGTTAGAAAAAACAATACCTACTAAAAGAGGTTTGCCTCATCTTCTGATCAAATTTAAGGATTCCGTAGAATTTGTAGAATAGATCTGTGCTAATTTTAGATTAAAAGCTGAGGAAAACATCTACTTTGACTTAACCTTCCTAATGGAAAAGACCAATTAGTGATCTGATGGGAGTTCCCAAAATTAATAATTGAAAATGCTTTAAGATTTGAACAGCGTTTGTAAGTTTAGAATGAAAAGAAAAAAGTCGTATAGTCTTTGTATCTGGTCGCTTGATATATGTGTTTTTAAAATCTTAAATCTTAGAATTGGCAAAAAATGGCCAATAATGAAGTTAGCTTTAATATACAAGTTACATTGACAACAACGTTGTGATTTTTTTGTTTGGTAAGTACGCTTTCCTCGTGTCTCAATTTAATAATTGAAGTTATCGTTTATCTGCAACGCCGGGGCACTTCAAGTAATCTTTACATGTTATAGAGAAAATTCATGCAGGTGGCACCTAAGTAGATTTTTTAAGCGTATTTTCTATGTTAATATAATGAAATGCCCCTTACACTGTCTATTCCCGACATGATTATAATCGTTTTACCGACCTCAGCTCGGATGGAAAGCTGCATGAGTCAATATTTCAGAAAAGTCATGAGAAGGTCGCACAAGTCAGTGTTAACGTTCAATCCTCAGCAGCGCCGTTGTCCACAATGTGGAACCTTGTTTGTTGTAGTCAAGCCAATGTACTAACCTCACCGCCCTCAAAGTGACAAACTAATTAAATTTTCTAACATTGTTTTTTAATTTACCTTTCCTTTTCGCTTCCGAAGACGATGTAACCTGGCCGCCAATTGGACCGTGGCAAGTGTCTCGTTGTAAAATGGTAACGAGGGCGAAACATGAGCAATCATAGTTGTACGACAAGAAGGATTTCCGATTGATTCTTGAAGCAGTCGAGTTATCTTACTGGTTCTGTAAATCCAAACGTAAAAAGGTATTTTGAGAAGCTGTATAAGATGAAGAGGCCGTAGATATTTAAATCTAGTACTGGGTTTATATATACACGATGGCAGCCATATTGGTTCAACTTTGACAAAACATTTCTCCGTGGCGTACGCGTCTTTTGTTTGTCCAGCCAAAAAGGGCTGCCGCTCTTACATACTTCGATACCGAAGAGAATGAATAAAACTCAGCAAAGATCCATTCTCGTAATTATTTTCTTTCTTTTTCTTTTTTTGGTATGTTCATCGCATAAACTTTCAAAAGGTGTCGATTCAGTCTACGTCTTTCAAATCTCAGCCGTGACACTTCACTTCAGTTCAGACTTCAGAAATGATGAGAACCATTTCGGGTCCGATTTTCGGTTTTCTGTTTTGTAACTTATTAATTTTGTAACCTTATCTCATGCTCAAACGTGCCAAAATTAGAGTAATCTATACTAAACTAGTGTCTTAATTTTCTTCTGGATATTAAATGTTCTTGCTTCGCTAATTTAGTTTCCTGTCACATATTTATTTCTTTTTCCCTGTTTTCTTTTTCCAACTTTTTTTTTATCTTTTTCCATTTCCACTGTTAAATATTTCGTTTTCTTCTGTTTCATATTTTTTTCTCTTTTATCATTACTTTCTTTTCTTTTCTAATTTTTTTCTGTATATTTCATTTAAGTCAATTTTCTCTTTATTCTTAAAAAATTAGAAAGTACTTCCTGTTTAGATCACTAATTTCAATTCCTTCATCAATTTTTCCATCTACCTTCCAATTTATCTGTTCTAAGTTAATGTTCATTTTGTGTATATCCGGTTGCGTGACTCACCTATGTGGCACGTGTTTCGCGCCATTAATGAGAGCAATAATAACGTTGCCAAGTCCAGAGAGTGACATGCTACTGGCCCCGCCCTCCTTTTTAGTGTAGCCCTCACAACTTGCCAGGTCCACCAAGTGCAGACGAGAACGGCCTCCGTGTACTGAAAATGATCGAGGGAAAAATAGGGAACTTCAGTTTGCGCATTTTCCAAGCTTTGTGAAAAGCTGTTTTTTGTCTTCCAACACAAAGTAATTTTAAACTATTTGTTATATTAGTTTCTTACACTATGATACGTAATTGAAAAAGCTGAAAAGCTTGGGCGATGTCCCTTGTGCTGTGCGTTTCCTCTGAGGTAAATGTAATGCGCTATATTGAGCTCAATCAAAACTTAGGAAAGCACCATTCACTCGTGTTGTATAACTAATATAACGATAACGATAAAAATAACGATAACGATAACGATAACGATAAAGGTAACGGTAGCGATAACGGTAACGGCAACGATAAAGACAGAGGTATCGGTAACGATATAACGATAAAGGTAGCGGTAACGGTAATGATAACGATAATTAACAGTAGTTTCACGCAAACAACGTTTTAGTATCATGGTATTTTTTCCCGAGATATCCTTGCCTTAGTCGGTATTGTTAATCATGTGATTTAATTTACTTGCTATTTTAAAGCAGTGTGAATATTCAGTTCAGTGTGACATTTTATATTTTTTTCGTGAGTCAGTCGTAAAGTCTCAAAGTTTGAAACTTAAATTACTGAACAGCTCAATTTAAAAAGTTACTTGCAGTTTGGTAAGTAGTCTTGATCACGCGTTTACTTGCACTTTTCTTTCAGCAAACTGACCACAGTTAGTGACACAGACAAGCGCTGTGAGACGTAGCCAAGCACGTGTGAATTGGCTTGTGTAATATTGAAGAATACTACTACAGCACATACAGCATTTTTCCGGGTTCTTCACAATTACAATAGCTTTCAAAATTTGCGAAACGTGGACGAAAGCCTGATGAAAATTTCCACGGGAATTAATCTTCAATATTATTTATTCGTGAGGGATAATCTTACCTCCGCCAGCATTCTTGGAATTCTTGTCTACTCTGTATTGATAAAGGTGGACAGTGAAGAACAGGTGGGAATTCATAGTTTCTTCTCTCTCACTGTCACTTGCTGTAAAGTTTTGCGAAAAAATAACAAGTCAGAAATACGTACTGGAAGCAAAAAACGCTAGATAACTAATTGTAAGTACAGTAGATAGTTGGGAAGCATAAATGAAACAACAAGAGCTTTATTCACCTTAATAGTAATTTATTACATATAAAAATATGATTTAGACATGGATAGGTGCTGGTTGTCTGGAATAACCATAGGGGCTATACTAGCCAGACAACCAGAATTCTATTTTCATTAAATGTGTTATATGTGGTTAATACATGGATAGGTGCTGGGTGTCTGGAATAACCATAGGGGCTATACTAGCCAGACAACCAGAACTCTATTTTCATTAAATGTGTAATTGGTCAGAAAATTAAAGGGAAAAACACAAAAACAAAAACAAAAAACCCCGAAATCTGAAACAGTATAAAGCACGTATACAATAGATTGCTAGGCTTAATAACTTAGGAAGAACGTTTGCTTTAATCTGGCTTTCAAAGTCTTCATGGAGAGTTTTTAGATCTGCATCAAGTGTGTTCCAAATTTTTGCTCCAGTAAGAAGGTAGGAGATGACCAGTTAGGCAGATTTACAGGCTTTCAGGAATGTTTTTTAGGTAGACATAAGTAGATACATTGATAGGCAAGAGGCTAAATAGTAGCCTTATTCGTGCCGGTTCTTGCAAGTTATAAATAGAAGCCATGAATACAAATATCGGACTAGAAGCATGAGCCTTCAAGCAGCCTTTGTCCCGTGGCGGTGCAGAGGTGAAAAACGTTAACTTCTCCGGCGTTCCGAAACGTAAACACGCTGCTTACAAACAAATAATGCTACTCGATAAAAAGAAAGCCGTAATTCCCGAGTATTGAAAAAAATTTAAATTCATAAAAGGGTTCAAAATCTTCTTGTATTTGCACCAAATTTACGCTTCGCTTGCTTTAATTTTCCTCCGCCATCTTCAATTTCAACTCAGTTGTTGAAAACATAACAACAACGACTTTTATTCACCCTAAATTAAAAATTTCATCTTTAGATATAGTGCTGTTAATAAATTGATAGGTGCTGGTTGGCTGGAATAACCATAAGGGCTAAACA
>JAOEJH020050330.1:0-10484 GCA_025448215.2 Palythoa grandis
ATCTCTTATTTGTAACTAACATAATAAAATATTTATAACTTTATTTGTTTTTAAATTTAAGTTTTTATTATTTCTAATGCAGTGCGATAAATTTTGTGATAATGTGTAAGATAATGGGGTTACATTTAAGTCATTTTTTGCTTTTAATTATCTAAGTAAGAAAGCTCTATTTTTTATATAATTACTGAGAGTGCGGGAAAGGTAAGATAATGATGGCAAGGCTCTATATAAAATGGTTTGTGTAATGTCTTGCGATCTATAACCAACTAATCAATAAATTAATAAGTCAATCAATCTAGGTATCAGTCAACCAGTAATTTAGTTAATACATAACTATGTAAAAAAATAAGTAACGGCTTTTGTTTCGAACTTATAACTTTATTACGTAGTGAGGCACCTGTTTGCTTTGACTGCTTATATTAGCTTTGGAAAATATCTTAGATACTTTCAGCAAGTCCAGGAACTCAAGGATTTGATAACGTGAATTCCATCCAACGTAACTTTTTGAATAATATGTATTTCTTTAAGATTGATTGTGATAGCTGAAAAGGAGGAAGTATATAGCAGGTTCCCAATTCCACTCATCAACCGGTTAGAAAAGCACTTTCTAGTGACTTCAGCCAGTCTGACCCTTAAACAGAGAGCACTTGTAAAGAAACTGGACCAGTGGGCGAAAAACTTCTCGGAGACCTTACCGCAACCAATGAAAAAAACAAGGTAGTTATTAACAAACGATTTCACGGTTCTTGAAAGGTAATCAAGTAATCACATGAAACCGAGGCAAATGATTGCCTGGCACAGTTAGAGAAATAAAGGACAAAAAATAACAACCTGTCAAAGATGAAAGACATTTTTATCAACGATCACAGGCCGTTAGCCTTTATGTCGTTCACAGGATGGTTAAATGTGAAACGGTGAATTAAATATTCAAAATGTTTTTAGACACGGTAGACAAACTTGTCTAGTTAGAGTGTTTCTGATAATTGTGCCTATTAGTCAAAACGGTCGCTAGCAGAGATAGGCGTTTGCTACTTAACTCTGGGTATGTAATAATGTAATTTTTGGGTTCTGTCTTTAACAGGAAGTTCACAGTTCAAGATGCTTTTGTGGGATTCCATGAAGATACTACAGCATCAGTTGTACTTAAAGTTTGTTCAGACAACATGAAAGTGAAAAAAGAACAAATTCCTGACGAAGTAACCTGGAGTCGAGAGGTCAGTATACTCCTGGTCATTGGACACTCAATTACTTTAATTTTAAAGTACGAAAAGTGTCAAAAAAACCAAGCTTAAAATTATAGGTTTAAATTAAATAATACTAAGAAAGAGAAAACAAAATTGTCCCTTTGGACGAATATGACATAATAGTGTAGACATTTTACTGTAAAAAGTACTTAGCTTGAACAACATTGGCTTGTCGTCATCGTTGTCAAAACAAAACCGAAGCAGCTGAAAACGTTTGTGATTTAATTGTTCACAGTTTTTTTTAATTGGTTAGAAGGTAGAAACTCTGTCAAAATGGATGTCCAGCCTAATAAAAGGCATCTGTTTGAGCTTGTTGTGCAAACTGTTATTTTGGTGGTCCGTTAGTATCGGATCAGGCACGTTAAAATAAATTATTGAAAAATATCAACAAGAAAAATTGTGAGTGCAGATATATGTTACTTAAAAGTAGCATACTTTATTTGATATTTCTAGATACTGCGCCTGTCGTCGGAGTTATTGCTGGAGTGTGCAACCCCAGAAGCAGTGGCCCGGATTCCATTCACTTCCGCAAAAGCATCGTCTGAATCGATCTGGAAACAGTATTTTGAGCAGCAGCAGCATTCTAGTTTAGCTAACTTTCTCGGTCATCTGTGGGCAGAAGGAAATGCATTTAATGCTTGTCGGCGTAAAGACGGCTTTCTTATTCAGGTATTCAATCAACTTGCTCTATAAAGCAATGCCGGATAAGGCCGATAACGTTTAGATATGCAGTAAAACAACAAAAATTATCCGTTTGATAAGGCACTGTTTGTACTGTAGTAAATACAAAACATGATAAACATAATAAGGGAATTGTATGATGCACTGATATCACTCCTTTCCTCCAATTTTAATGGTTGATAACTCATTTATAATAAACAGGTTTTACACATTTTCAATTTTACAGGTAATAACGCATTCCAGATTGCTCTCAACAAATGACATGGTGGAAATTGCAGAGAAAACGAAGCTGGCCCCTTGCAACGCTAGTTTAGTGACCCTGACTCAGTTTCAAACAGAACAACAATTCAGCAACTGCATCAGGTAAATGTTCTTTTACTAATGGTTCACTGTGTAAGTTCGCCTTTGCCGGCGGAGAGCACTGAAAATACCCTTCTAACAAAGACTGTATAAGTATTACCGGCCCTTGGCAGATTGAGCTTGCCCGGTACCAAATTTAGTTGTACTAGATAAAAGTTCCTAGACAAAACACCATCGGCTAGGAAAACCCGATTTTCCGCAGTTTCTTTAAATTTCCCAATAGAGTTACTCGTGTATTTTGCTCTCCATCTGATCAGTATGGCATTTCTTGTTCCATGTGACTCGCAATCTAAAAAACATCATTTATATTTTCAGCAGTTTGTTTTTTTATCCTCTTTTTACTGCAATGGACGTATTTCGTTTGATTCACGATGCCAAATGTAATGCTCCAGATGAAAAATAAATGTTTAGTCTAGCTACATATTTTTGTTTAGAAAAACCAACATTTTCCCTTTTTTGTGTGTGGTTGCCGTTTTCAGAGACTTCTTCGACAAGCTTAACGGAGCTGAAGGTCTACTGGTAATTCAGTGTGACTCTGGAGACGAGAAATTCAATCTCATTGCTTGTGCACGCCATTTGTTGCTGGAACAACGATCTGTCTTCCGAAATGAGTTAATGGAATCTCCTGCGGCTGAAAATGTGTTTCCAATACATTTAATTTTTGTTGTGCAGTTACCTCGTGTTGCTGGTGGATCTTCAAATTTTGTTGGTTTTCAAGGTGGAAGATGGACTTCCGTTTACATTGACGAGGTGCGTTCTTCGGCTAAACATATCCCAACCGTTGAAGAGCTTGTCAATCTCCCGTTGAGCGCCCTTTTCAACAAGCAGCAACTGAAAGACGACTCGGGAGCAATTCCCAAACGAAGAGTCAAGTCTACATTTGACGTACGCGGTCTGTTGTCTGAATGTGTTCAGGCAGCTGTTGCAAGAATCGACAATATTCCAGGATCATTGGAGAGGTCGACGAAACGCATTGCACTTTTCCTGCATCTTCTTTCCAAAGGTAAAGTATAAAACATTTTATACATCTTGTGGCTGTTGATCATTGTTCAACGCCCTGACAATTTTCAAATGTCTGTATGTCTATAATTATAAAGCACGGCGTGTGCATAAACAAGTTAAAGGTAGAGAAGTATATTGAAATTAATTTGGATAAGTTAGACTTAAACTATTAGGACACTAAAGTCGAGCTTTAGTTCTTGCAAAATAACTAATTAAGTAATGCATTTCAATTCTCCTGAAGATTCGTTTCTGGATGCCCTTTCTGAGTACATTTACCAGCTTTTGACTGAAAGAGAAGAACGTTCTATAAATCCTGATGAATGGCTTCGACTGGAAGCTCTCTCGGGGATTGGTGTTCAAGAAAATGAAACTTTCCGCAAGGCTTTGTGGCAGCGAGTGAAATCAGTCTTGATACCAATTTTGTCCGAGTTGGTCGCGTTCATGGACACAGACAACAACCTTGATCTCACCAAAGAAATTGTGATGGATATATGGATGGCCTTCTTTGAGACAAAGTCGTTGATGGAGGTGCACTACACAGACTTTTTAACAACTCCGAATAGTCGTGATGTTCGGATACGTGCACCAGTAAAATCGTCTGGACGAGAGAAACAGTTTTTTCCCTGCCTTTTTCCGTTTTCTTGGTTAGTGAAGGAGCGAGTAGACGGAATGTGGAGAGAAGCGAATACTATTGCAAGTAAGTTTTATACTCAACATTTGGCTAAAAAGTTTAGCCGTCGTTTAGTACATGTTTGGCTATACTGAATACCATAAAATATTATAGCAAACAGTGTTATAGTAAACATGTTTTGCTTTTGCGGAGTTGAACATCCAAAAAGATTACATGTAGCAATCTCCTGTCTTCCACTGTTGTAAGCGTTAATTTATTCTCTTCTTGTTCACTTCCCCGCTGCTATAAACAAATTATCAACAAGAAATGCCCAAGAGCTAGGTGAGCTGCAAATGTATTTGCTTTAGGAGATAGACTTCAGTATCTTTTTTTGGTTTAGGGTAAGGGGAGTCAGTGTTCACGTATTAACACCGCTTGTGTGTCTGTACACATTATTATATATAAATGAATGAATGAATTAATCAAATGATAATAAATGCTTGGACGACCGACGTCAGCAGTCTTTATGTAAACCTATAGTACTTGGAGCATTTTAATCTTCAGCGATAGACCTTTTTTTACGAGTACGCCATCTTGGATTGAAAACGATGCTGGACGGACATAACAGAGAAAAGATGGCGTTACGTGGCAATGCCGAGGTCTAAATCGTTAAATCATCTACCAAAATTGGTCTGGATTTGCTGGAAAATGGACAAACGAGTAAGCTTAAGTTCCCCGAAAGGTTATGGTTTGCCCGTCCAGTCTCATTTTCAATCAAAGATGGCGGAAGCATGAAAAAAGTCTATTGCATCATTTCTTTGTCAGCGAAATCGCAAGGGAGAATAGACACCTGCCTGCGCACTCTCATCCGTAGTTCCGATCTTGCACGGGGGCTGGAGGCAGCAAATTCGAAGGGGATCATAAAGCCAAGCGTCGAAAGATATGTAAATGATTTTGTTCACATGGTCTACAAATCTCAAACGGAAAGCGAGTTCAAGGTAAGCATTCCTAAATGCAAGATGAATGCATGCATGTATATATGTATCTCTTTCTGATAGCATGCAATATCTTGTTTATTCAAAATTTTAGATAATAGTTGCAGTGAAAAAAAACTATGTATTCATTCTAAACTCAGTAAATAATGTGCACATGGGAACCAAGTTCAAGTCAACAAATGAAAAAATATAAATCTTTCCTTCAACGAAGCATTTAGCATTTACACATAGACTTAAATCCTGAAAGTAATAAATCTTTACGAAAAAATCAAAGGGAATAGTGTACAAAATTCCATGCAAATGCGAGGAGTATGTTTAGACAGAAGTAAAATGGATGTTGCTTAAAAAATAAAAAACACATAAACAAAGTTAGATTTACACAATTGGCTCTAAAAACGGTAATGTGGATTCCGCAGAACCAAGAACGAATGGGGAAGGAAGATTGAGGTCTGGCTAATTAGAAATGATTTTACTTAAACCTTTAATTTCAGCTGGTGAGAAGGGCGCTTGTCAAGGCAGCACGAGAATTGCATGATGCTTCTACACACGAGGGTGCCAGGGATGAGTTTGTCCTCGATATAGCATGGGTTCATGTTACGTTTGCACGAATACAACAGAGGCTTAACTGCTTTGCAGAGTTGGTAAAACACCGACTGTCTTTAACATCGGTGTTGTTTGAACTGATTCCAAAAAGCGATGATCAAATGGTAAGAGAGCATTAAACTTTGAAAATGAATAGATAGTGCACGAACTTAGGGCACATTTCTTAAGAAAAACAGCGAGAATAATCAGACACTTTACTTACTTAGTTACATAACTAATGCCTTCCTTTCTTCTTTCCTTCCTTCTTGCTTACTTACTTACTTACTTACTTACTTACTTCTTACCCACGATGAACAAGATAGCATGAGGCCATTGTCTGATTTCCAACATGCATTAGACACAAAAACCCTATGCGAGGTGATCTTTCAATGACTTCATGCTCTCATACGTAAATGCAGCTCTTGTTTCCATTCACAGGTAGGCTTTAAATTAAAGAAACGTTTCATCGTATTTACAGTTGATCTTTTCAGTCTTTCTTATCACCAGCTTCTAAAATTAAAGTTTTTGCGAAGGTCATCACGTTTCTTTCGAATGGTGCTGGTTGTTGAAGAGAAAGCTGGTTGGAAGTTTCTTCCAATACATAATACACAATACACAATACACAATACACAATACACAATACTCAGTACACGATAATGTTTCGACGAAAGACATGACATTAATTGACAACAACAACAATATTGTTTTATTGGAACTTTGAAAACGCTGTGTTTACATCAGTGGTTACCCAATAAATGTAATCTTTACGAGAGGTAGCTATTCCTTAACTATAATATATTAATCTATTCTACACCTAGTATAATCTATTTCTTTCATATTTAGATAAGAAACTCTCCATAATATCTCCAATAAACTTAACAGTGACATTAAAAATCGAATTATCAAGTATTATTAATAAAGTTTTCGGTTTGTATAACTCCAAAGGTCATCGATACCGTAGCTCTTCAGCTGTGCTTGAAGGATCTGACACCTACTGAAGAGACCTTTAAGAGGTCCGATTCAAGGAACAAGTGGTGTGACAATATTTTAGCTATCAAATCAACAGTCGAGAACATGTTCAATTGGAAAGACAAGAACACCTGGTGTGGCACTAAAGCCGCTAATGTTCTTGGCAGTTGCAGGTTAGTCTCATTATTATAAAAAGTAAGAGAAACTGCATGGAGGTATTGATAAATTTCGTAGTATTTATCATCATTTAATATTACTATGGCTAAAACCACTTTAAACAAAGTACCATTGACGTTTTTTCATTATATTAACATTAAAAATGTAGCAACCGAATTGGTATCACCTTTAACATTACTATCATTGTTGTATTTGTGATCGTCTTTATGATCATTATTAGTAGCATCCAAAATTGAAAGTGAAACTGAATCTTAACCGATCTTTAACATAGTCTAGCTTAAAATTTGTCTTCAGTAAAACGGTTTATGAAGTCTTGGTTGTGTTTAAGGGTGATTTGGCAAAGGCTTTGTGCCGTTCGGCTCTTTATAGAGCATGTTTATCCTGTTGGAACCAAAGCTAACCAGGCTGAGCTGAAGAATAGTTTCAAGTTGTGGAAGGTATGAAAGTGAAAGAATTAGCTTTCCCTACTTAAAATATTGTTGTTAGGACTTTTCAGCAGAGCAAAACTGGTATTCAAGGGTGACGACTGCAAAGTAACGCTTTAAACATCAGGCCCACGCTTAAACTGAGCGTATGCGTAATTTTGGATGGGTGCCGAGTTCTTGTGATTTTCCCTTTTTCTTCTTCTACTTAGTTGCAATTTAATTGGTTCTGCTCAAGAACACAGAAATTCATTTTCTCAATGTAATACCTTCTTTTTCATATTCATTTAGATCTTGAACTACGTCAACTGATTAAGGATTTTACAGTTAATGTAATAAATGTAATTTAAGTTTAAATCACATAATTGATTGAATCTGAATTTGCACAATCGCGTAGTACAATTTGTCAGTCGCGAGGGGAAAAGGAAAAACAATGGCTGCTCTGTTGTTTTTTCTCTTAATTCAAATAGCTTTAGATGATTTGGTTTGATGAATTCTTTTGAAATCTGCAATGTGACTGCTATATTAAATGGTGTTTTTGATGACTCAAACTAGTGTGATTAATGCATTTTAAAAATCGCACGTTTTCGATGATCACATTACAGAAAGTACGCCAATCAAATACGAACAAACAGGATATCTTAAAAGCTCTTTCCAAAGCATGTTACTGCGCGCTCAGCGAGTTGACAGTCCTTGACTGTGAGAAATCTGGGCACCTCATATTTGTGTCCAAAGACTCGATTACTATTAAATTAAACGTTTCTGAGTTGGTACCTTTTAGGGGTAAAATTATGTGTTGCCACGCCCACCTGGATAAAAGGTGATAACTTTTGGGGTCTTTTTAGAATTTCCCGACGAGCATCCGTTTCCCATTTCCGATACGAGCTTCCCCGCGCTTGCATTACTTATTTCTTGACTCGCTTCGTAACACTTTACTTGCTGCTTGGTGGCAACTTCTGGTTTCTATATTTTTCAGATGTTAGGGGATGAAACTAATTTCTCGCAGATCAAGTCAATGCGTGTGATCGAAAGATTTCTAGTGAGCTGTATCGACGTATTGAGGGAGTTACATAGCAGGTCAGACATTGCTTCTATCGTAAGATGGTTTTAATCAGTTCTTGAAATATAGCTTGATAAAATAAAGTGTTTAAATTACACTTTTTTACGGTATTGTGGATAGAAGGCTGCATCTTACTTTTAGAGTGCAGATGATATTTTTTAAAAAGTTGCGGACTCGGCTGTTCTAAGCAAAGCAGAAATGTTTGCTTTGTTTCTTGAATGAGAAAATTTGGGGGGAAAATGTTTTCTTTGCTTTATAATTGTTAGGGAACAGTATTGAGTCAAAGCCGATAGAAAACGTTTAAAAGTGCCTCTAAACATTATTTTTTATATAATTTACCATTTTTTGAGCAGTATCCAGTAAATATGATTGCAATGTTTAGAAATACTATAGACCTTATTCATAAATGGCGGCCATTTTAATATTCTTTTGTCTGTATTTCAAATTTGCCTGACAAACCTTGTTTTGTGGAACAAATTCTTTTGAAAGTTGAACTTAAGAACGAGGCTAGTCAGGTTAATTTGAATGTAGGCAAAAAAAATGTTAAAATAGCCGCCATTTATGAATAAGGTGTATACGATTAGGTGAAACGTAGAGTTGATTATGATTTTGTTTTCGACAGCAAAGATTACATAGTTTTAGTCAATGTTTTGCATACTATTATTTTGGCTAAGCCATAAATATTTTATTAAGATGAAAATGTGTCAACTGGGTTTCATAAAACTTGCAAGTTTTACTTTCTGTGGACCTCAAACAGTCATATAGTAATTTTTAACCCATAAATACACAGAGGAGGGGGGGGGGTTGAGTGAGCCCCCCTCAATTTTTTTCCCTCAAAATTGTACGAATTGACCAATTGCCAAAAGCTTTGGCCTAATTGTACCTTAATTAAGGACACATTGTTTGACTTTAATTAGATGAAGTCATCACAGCAAGTCATTGAACCCAATCTTTCCTCAGAAATTGCAATTTTTTTCACAAAAATGTCAAATACAATGTCATATTTCATTTTATTTGCAACCTTTTCTAGTTTTATTACCTAAAATGGTGTTTTTAACTATTTTTAATAATATTTATCAATATCTATCAAAATTTTAAAAACTTGAAAATCTAAGGTGGCGGCCATGTTGGATTTTTGTTTTCGTTACCATGGCAACAATAGCTAATTAATTAGTGATTATTGCTATGGAAATTAATCAGTATTGAGGAATGATGTACTAATTGCATGCCAAGTGATTTGCTCTAACTTTTAACCGTTTATAAAGTCATTGGGAAACAGGGGAAGGGGGGGTGTAACTCAAACTCCCCCTTCCTTCCTTGTGTATAGATGTTTGTCAAAAAAAACTTTTGTATTTAATGAAATGTTAATTTTTGAACAAAAATATATAAGCAAATGGCAGATTGGGGATCAGATAGTTAAGACTAAACATCTCTTTAAAAAATCAAAGTTTAGTTTTACAGCCTATGAGTTAAGAATATTAGAATGGGAAACATCGAAACAGATACTCTTTTGAGTCCATATGCAAAAGAATTGAAAACGATGTTCCAAAAAGCTAGAAAACTTTGATTTAGGTCAAAGTATATCTAGCAATTATTCCACAAACACGCGTTGGATGTGAGGTGACAGATAGCCAACAAAACGGGAGTGGAATATTGTTTTATTAAAACTATTGTTTTATTAAAACTCATTCAATTTTGAACAATTAGATACCTATAGAAAATATAGGCAAATCCTATTGAACTTTGTTTCCCTTTTACAAAACGACCGGAACATTATGTTTCCATATAAAGTGATACGCTATATGAGAGACAGCCGAAGTTGAGTGAACCTATAAGAGCCCGACAAATGCCATATTCAAGGTTGAAAATTTAATTAAGCTTGTTGTATTGACTAAATATCGTTTACTAGGTCTCTAACCACGAGCTTATTTTCCCGGAAATTACAAAAATCATCAAGTGCCGAAGACAATGATCTGTCACAAAGGTATTTCCAAGTGAATAATTTTGTATGTCGATTATATTTGAAGTCATACATCCATCAATCACATGTTAGGCGTTCTCAAATTTCACAGTTTTCTTGCGTAAGGTAAGAAGGGGTCGTTACTGTTTCTACAAACTTGTCATTGCGCTGTAGATGCTGGTCTTTGAGTAATTCCATAAAGGTTAAACAATTTATAAAACCTTATACTAGTTAGAGACCTGCACAAGTGTATACATACCTAGCCAGAAAACCATCTTAAACAGGAAAATGGCCCAGTTTGGCTGCATGTTCTAGACTAAGGAGCTGAAAGAGAAAATCATATAGTAAGTTAGGATAATTTAGGTTAAGTTAAGTTAAGTTAAGTTAGGTTAAGTTAAGTTAAGTTAACTTAAGTGAGGTTA
>JAOEJH020050439.1:0-10481 GCA_025448215.2 Palythoa grandis
ATCCAACGCGCGTTCGTGGAATAATTGTTAAATATATAATGTATAATGTATAATGTATAATGTATAATGTATAATGTATAATGTATAATGTATAATGTATAATGTATAATTATTTGATTAACCTTAGCGGCATTTTACGCACCGTATGTATGTTTTATATTTTTGTTTCATAACATTTTCAAAACCGGTAGACGCATGTAAAAAAGATTTTGGTAAAGACTTTAAACAATTTTCAAATTTAACACTTGACATTTTATTTCAATTTAAGAATTCTTACACAACCTTTTAAACAACACCGGATTTCGAGTTAGTTCCCTTGTCGGGATAACTAATTCCGTACTTCATTGACTTGATAAATTTCGTAATTCCTTGACTGTATTCCGTGTTACCTTGACTAAATTTCACATTTCCTTTACGTGGATTCCGAATTATTGTCTGTTGGTTTATCCTAGGGTGTGCCGTCTTCTGGCTGCTGTTTGGTCTGCTGTCTGTTGGCTCTTGCATGTCTATGGGCTGTCGTTGTTGGTTACTATCTGTGTCTGTGTCTGTGTCTGCTTCGTAACAGAATCCGGAATTCGGAATCCAGCAAAATTTCATTGTTGGAATCCAAACTTCCACATTTACGGAATCCGGAATCCAAATTTATTGGAATCCAGGATCCAAAAAGTTTAAAATCTTTGGTAGATAAAATAGTTTTCAAAAGCCTCAAATAATTACTAACGTTATTCACAAGAGTGATTAAAAACAAATGAATCTGCCAAAACGATGATTTTAAGAAAATCAGATGTCTGAAGTCCAGTGGTTTGGTTTTAGCTTGGAATTTGGATTCCATAGGACTGAAATGGCCGGAATCTAGAGGATCGGAATACAGAAGTCCGGAATTCAAAATCCAGAACCTCTGTGGATTTTGTTTTATGGGTCGATCTGTTATCTGCTGCCTGTGGTCCATAATCTGTTAACAATTGTTCCTCGAGTCCGAATGGGCTACGAGTCAATAGCCTATACGTAAATACTTTTAAGTATAAAAGACTTTAAAAAAAATACTTGAATAAAGTTTCCCTAATTTTAGCAGAGCTAATGTCTAGGTAGGGTTCGGGTAGATTACTTTCGCCTGAGACGGTAAGGTGCTCTGATGCTCTTAATACAGAGCGAAGAGGCGGACTTGAATTGGTCCAGGCTTTTGGCGGAGACAACAGAAGCAGGTAATAAGTTCCGAAGGCCGAATGGGATATTGACTCGGAGACCATGAGGGCGAGGGGAATAATTGTTTTAGTAAAATCTAACTAGTTGACAATAATTTTTATTCATTTTGCCATGAAAATACGAATTAGCCGCTATTGTTTTGACTTTCAAAGCCGGCGTTTTTCGCTACTAGTAGTTATACTTAATAGGCCACTTATAGCCTACTAGTAGCTCAGCCAATCAGATGGCAGCATTGATAATATTTAAATAGCCCACCACTTGGATAATATCAATCTTTGATATCTGTCGTCTGCCAATACCCAGTTTTGGTATTGTCTGTGGTCTGCCTTTTGTGGTCTGCCGCCTTTTGGCTGATATCTATTGTCTCAGTCGTTTGTTTCTATCGCTCGAGGCTTGGGGTATATGATCTATTTTCTGTTGGCTGTTGTCGACGATTTGTTGTCTCCAGATCGTCTGTTTAAGCTGTTATCAAAAGTCTATTGTCTGTTCGGTTGAGGCTGTGCCATCTACCGCATTTATTCGAATAACTGCAAAACTACAATTTTTATTACGTTTTTCCAGCTTCAAACTGATAGAAACAACTTTACATAAAAAATTAGCAGAATTTATGTTGGCAACGATCACTCATCTCCGGATGAGAGTTATTGACTTCTCCTGGACGGGACACTAATCCGTCGCAGGTTAGCCCCCAGCAGAAGCTGGTATATTTATTTTACCGACCTCAAACACGTATAGAGTTAAAAACTGGGACCTAGTGCTCGGAAGGCAGGGACTATATCATTATACCGACCATGTAATTCTATTTCATTTGTACACAACTTTGTTTAATGGAAGCAAAGATACATGCTCGAATGAAGAAAACGTTGCATGAGTTCCTGGATCCTCACGTCATCAAAAATTGTTGAGTTTCTTAGAGCTTAGAACTTTATTTGATCAACTGCTTATATTACAAGTGGTCGTAAACTCCTCTGGCCTGTAATCAGTGAAGTCTAGTCTAGGCAGGACAGAGGATAACAAAAGTTAATGACGACTATAAAAAAAGGGAGTTAATAATTGTATCAGTAATGTTTTTGTACTTATGATGGGATTGAATTAAGGTCTTTGTTTGGAATAAGTTGAAAATGTTCCTGAGTAAATCTGCATTTTCTTGTCGTAGATTTTTAATCCCCTTATTTCCCATCACAGGAGTGTTGTAAATACAGAATATTAAGATGTAAATTGAAAGAAAAAAATTAATAGATTTCCCCTGCTCGTACTGCATTTTGCGAACGCACTCCCACATGCTCAGCACATAGTTTCTGCCGTGGTGTCGGTCCCTGATCATGCAGTGGTAGGGGCGAAGCCAGGAATTTTTCAAAAGGTATGCACAATTTCGCCCAGAGTCTTGTTAGGTGGTTTTGTGGTGGTGAAGGCTTGGAAATTTGTTTAGTTTTCCTCTGTTTTTCCTTGGATATTTGTCATCTACTCATAGTAACAATTAAACAACTAAACACCCGCGAATAGCAATTGGCGCTAAACGTCTAAGTATTTTATACTTGGGTGTGACAAAAGAAACAAAACTAGGGAAACGGTGTTCTTAACATTCAAGACACCATGAATCAATTGCTTTAAGTTTTCCCATTTTCTTTAGTTTTCCTATTCTTTTCGTTTTATTTATTTTCCATTCATAATGGGTTTTTGTCTGCTGAATCCTTTAGGCACGCACCATTAATTTGTGTACAGATATAGTTACATACAGGTATAGTTACGTACAGGTGTAGTTACGTACAGATATAGTTACGTACAGGTATAATTACGTACAGGTATAGTTACGTACAGGTAGTTACGAGCCTAGCACGCATTTTCTGTCATTTGTGTAAAATGTAGTAAAGTGCGCGCATTTACTTACAAGTGTATTTGTATCGACCCTTTCCACAGCCTCGAAATTTCCATCATAGTCAGCTTTCATTTTGAAAATGAGATAAACATAGCACAGCTCTAGTCAAGATCGCAGATATTGTTTGTGGCTTTGGCTACCGGATAGGCAGCCGGCCAGCATTCCAAAATCTAATGGAGCGCGCCGGGTCAAAACGTCAGTTTCAACGAGCTTCTTCCAGTTTTGTTTTTGCTAACTATCGGTATTTCTCTTTCAACTCTTCAAGGAAATCACCAATTGTTTTATACTATACATACAAACGACATACCATTTCTTTAGAATTTTTTGTTTTTATCAAGATAAAACTAATATGTGTGAGACCTTGTCAGTGGCATAGTGCTCCCGTACACGTGTGGAAATACATATTTAAGCACCTAAATTCCAACCGCAGGTGGAAAAGCATGTCGTCATCTCACTGATTTAACATTATTGATTATGCTGAAACTCCCTTTCAGCTAAAAATCAAAGAGGCGTTACATATCCTTTGGGACAAGCCGATCTTAAACCATTAAGTTAATTTAAAATTATTTTTGTAAACTCTCTAACAACACCGTGCAATTAATTAGCATTTTCAGTTAACTATATATCACTTCCAACTAGCTTTGTTGTGTACTGTACTGACGATGGTAAGGGACTTCTCGAAACATGTGTAGTTTAAAAACTGTGGTCTTTTTTTTAAGATCTACTGTCAGTCTAATTATAATAAGGGGAAAAAATGAATAAATAAAACTTTTGAACAGAGATTGTTTTCAAAAAGATAAGTTTTTAAACACGATTTAAATTGTTGCACAGATACAAATGTTTTGATGAATAAAGATAACCTTTTCAGAGTCTATGAGCGGCTATAGAGAACGCACGGTTCCCCGAGGTAGCAGAGGCACCAGAACGGTTCCGAGAAGAATTTAAAGTTAAATGTCACAAGCAATACAGCATAACTAAAAACCACAATAGAGACCTAACTAGCCACTTACCTAATTTGTATATAAGAAGGTATGTTTTTTATTGAATAAAGATCTGTCTGATGAGCGCTTAGGCGACAGAGAATCGCCAGTTACAGAGAATCGATGCGTCATCTTTAATTTTCCACCTTATGTATACTTAGCTCTGCTACCACAGCATTGAGCACTTTATGCCAAGGTAGACTGTATCTCCACATTTATATATATATATCTTACAAGTATAATTAATTCAGGCGAGGAGTCCCGGGAAACCATTAGGCTTTTATTAAACGGGACTCCTCATAAATTAGAAATTATAATATAATAGTAAGAATTTGAACACGGGTATGCGAGTCATCTTCTTAGCAAAAAAGATTTAAATTTTTTCGAGAAGGAAAAAAAGCTATTCGAAAAAGTTAATGAGGTTGGGAGAGCATTCCATAATTTAGGACCTTGAAATAAGATTGTAGATTGCTTGATATTTGTTCGACATTTTAGAGGACGAAGATCGGAAGCTGACCTTGTATTGTATTTATGTATTTGACTGCTAGTTTGAAATAGTTCTAGAAAAATGGATGGAAGCAAGCGGTTTTGATACTTATACATAAATTTTCCAACATGAAAAGAATTAATCTGATAAATATCTAAAACCTTTAGTCGTGAAAATAGCGGAGCTGAATGAGCTAAATAATTTGATTTGGTTATAGCTTGCATAACTCGTTTCTGAAAAAGGTAAATACAGTTTAAATTAACAATATTAGTTATCATAATTGTTAACATTACCAATGCCTTCATTATCACTGTTATTAATATCAAAATTGTTATCATCAGCATTGTTGTTGCCATTGTTGTCACCATCATTGGTCACTGTCAACACTGTTGGCATCATCATCAGTTATTGTCAACACTGTTGTCACTATCACAATTGTTATCATAACTGTCATTATTACCACTGCTTTCATTATTACAGTTATTGTCATCAAAATTGTTATCATCACCATTGTTATTGCCATTGTTGTCACCATCATCAGTCACTGTCAACACTGTTACTATCATCATCAGTCATTGTCAACACTGTTGCCACTATCACCATTGTTATCATAACTGCCATTATTGCCACTACTTTCATTATTACAGTTATTATCATCAAAATTGTTATCATCACCATTGTTATTGCCATTGTTGTCACCATCATCAGTTACTGTCAACACTGTTGCCACCATCATCAGTCACTGTCAACACTGTTGCCATCATCATCAGTTATTGTCAACACTGTTGTCACTATCACCATTGTTATCATAACTGTCATTATTGCCACTGCTTTCATTATTACAGTTATTGTCATCAAAATTGTTATCATCGCCATTATTGCCATTGTTGTCACCATCATCAGTCACTGTCAACACTGTTGCCATCATCATCAGTCATTGTCAATACTGTTGCCACTATCACCATTGTTATCATAACTGTCATTATTGCCACTGCTTTCATTATCACTGTTATTAATATCAAAATTGTTATCATCACCATTATTGCCATTGTTGTCACCATCATCAGTCACTGTCAACACTGTTGCCATCATCATCAGTCATTGTCAATACTGTTGTCACTATCACCATTGTTATCATAACTGTCATTATTGCCACTGCTTTCATTATTGCAGTTATTATCATCAAAATTGTTATCATCACCATTTTTATTGTCATTGTTGTCACCATCATCGGTCACTGTCAACACTGTTGCTATCATCATCAGTCATTGTCAATACTGTTGTCACTATCACCACTGTTATTATAATTGTCATTATTAACACTGCCTTCATTATCACTGTTTTGTCACTACAATTCTTATCATCACCATTGTTGTTGTTGTTGTCACCGTAATCATCAGTCACTGTCAACACTGTTGTCACCATAAACAGTCATTGTCAACACTAAACATAACTGTGTTGCACATGCATACTAGTAATGCCCTATTTAGTTGCTGTGTCATTACTAGCATGCATGTGCAACACAGTTATATTTATTATTCCAGTCACATCCCACAAGCGTTATGCTTCTACCTTACATTGCCAACACTGTTGTCACAATCAAAATTGTTATCATAATTGACATCATAATGCCACTGCCTTCATTATCACTGTTATTGTCATCAAAATCATCATCATCACCATTGTTATTGCCATTTTTGTCATCATCATCATCAAATAAATAATTTATTTTTATTTGACTTCTTTTTGGGAAGGGAGTGGTTACCTGAACATTAGAACTTCCTAAGCCAGTGGCTAATGTGTAATTATTATAATTTACTGAAGGCTCAGTTTTCGGAGTGAAAGTTGATTTTGCAGAGGGACGAAAACTGGGGTGCCTAGAAAAACCCTCAGTGTCAGATTAAGAGCAGCATATCTCAGTTCTCCTATAAGCCCGGGATTCAATCCAGGGAAACTCAGGAAAGGACTTTGTTTGGAATGGGCCCTAAAATTTATATAAGTAATCACACGACTTTGAGTTCAATTTGGAAACAATTTACCCGAGTGGGTTTATCAAAAAGTATCAAAATTACATGAGTTCGAAGGGCAAATGCAACTTAAGCTTTTTGAAAAACACACGAGTGTAAGTATTTCCTTCCAAATTAAACAAGAGAAGTCATGTGATAACTTATCAATAATACACATAACAAAATTACAGAGCAAGTTCTCGGCATTGGATGCTGGCAATTTTGCTACTTCCATCTTCAAGTATCATGCCACCAAAACAAAAGATTTGATTGGTTCTTACTAAACTCTATTATTTATAAGCCAATCAAAAACGACATTTCTGTGAGTAAATTACTCTGAATTAAACTATTTTTGCACTGAATTAACTCATTTTTGCACTGTGTTTACAAAAAAGCAGCACTAGTCTCTCAGCCAATCAGAATCAAGTAATTTTGTTATGTTTATTATTAACATATAAACAAAATATCATATAACTATTACATTTTTATTTATATAATTTATAACATTCAATGATTTCAGCAAAAACTAATGTCATTGTTTTATTCAGCAATGCTTAAAATAAAATTCAACACATAAGTGTGTTAATAATATTGACTGAATTTATGGTAATTGTTATTGCTCATTGTTGATTCATTTATTCATTTTAAGTTTTACTTTAAAGGGCACCTGCCCTTAAATTTGACCTTTTTCAACAAAAAACTAGAACCTTTGTAGATCACAAAAATGTAATTTTTAGAGCAGGCATGCCATCTCTGTCACTGAAAAGAAAGATTGAAATCGCAAAAAATAACAAAAGGAGAGTGCCATATTGGAGACCGCATGACGTCACAACCTGAAGTCAGCATTCCACATGTGTTAAATTTTACAGATTTTTCAAGTTATTTAATGTTATATCTAGTTTAATTTAGAGTAAGATGTCAATTAAAAGCAAGAAGACAAGAATTTCACCGTCAATACTTGTGTTTAAAGATCTTTTCTACATGGGTTTCACGTTGTGACGTCACCAAGTCTCATCTGAGCCCATGCGCAAATGGCAATATGGTGCTCTCCATTTGTTACTTTTTGCGATTTCAATCTTTCTTTTCAGCGACAGAGATGGCATGTTAACTTAAGACTTACAAACAACAGCACTGATAAAACAATATTGTAATCTATCACCTCTTGACAAAATCTGAAGTATATCACTAATAGTGCAGATATGCTTCTGAGAAACAATTGAACTTATGTCTGACCTGTTTCTTGATTTGTCCTGTAAACTGTGTCCTTGATCAGACAAATCACTGAAAGGCCAAAAAAATTATTTGCAGCCTTTCACTTCAGGGATATAAAAACTAAAATAAAATAAAAAATAAATAAGATGATAGAAGTGAATTGAAATTGCTAAATATTACCTAGGTGTGGGTTAATTTTCACACTCTGTTAGTAGCCAGCATATTATGGTTCAAAACTGTGACAAGTTTTGCACAAAATTCAGGAGAAACAAAATGCTGCAGTAGCAGCAAAACATTGATCAGAAATAATAATAATAATAATAATTTTTTGGGCGAGCTTGGCTCAATCCCCTCCCCCAACTAATAGTTTAGGATGTCACTTGCATAACACAAATAAACAACTTGTAGACACACTGGCCAACTGTTAATTAAGACCACAAAAAGGTTGGCTTGTACTGGAGAATTAGTATAGGTAATTACACTACTTTTGGTTCACTTTGGAAACAATTTGCACAAGTGGGTTTTTCAAAAAGTATCAAAATTGAATGAGCCCGTAGGGCAAATGCTGTAGTTTGAAAACCTAAAATTGCACATAAAACATTAAAAGATACAATACCACATTAATCTTCATCATCAGTGTTAGTTTCTGTTTTATTCAAAGCATCTTCAGTCGCATTAGCTTCAGGTATAACATTCCAGTCTTTAATTTTTTCCTTGGAGACAACTTGGGAAACATGTGGAGAATCTTCAGTCCCTTTTGATACAGTGGAAGTAAATTGAGTATCACAAGAATCTTGTTCTTGTTTTTCAGGGAATTTCACGAGGGCTTTAAACTTAGTGTTTTCTGAGCCCCCGTATTTAAAGTCCGAAAAACTGCTGCCTTCACTTGAAAAACTTGACCTATCCGATGGTGAAGTAATCATGATATCAGGAGGAGATTTCACCACCAACACTTTTCCTTGTTCTTGTTGTCTGTTGGGTATATCGCGATCATCTCCAGACAAGCTTTCAGCTTTCGCTGTTTAAAAAAGATGATATATTGTTATTATTACGTTACGACCTTAATATCTTTTCTATTCAAGATTTAGTTGAATCATATCACAAATGAGTTAGTCCATGAGTGATTAAGTGATACGAACTGAAAAACCAATGAATAAAAACTAATTTTGGGTTGATTGAACAACAAGAATTTTGCAAAATTAGCCAACCGCGACTCTGATGACTAGAGCCATACTTTTTAGTTCGAAAACAAGTGCAAAAGCTCTCGTGTTGCAAAGCTAGTGGCGTTATAAAACAACCAACGTGATTGGTTGAAAGCACTTATATTGAGCTTTTTCGCTGGACCACTCTATCGTGAAGTGGTTTAACTGATATAGCTTTTTTGTCGCTAATATGGTTATTACTAACTTTATATTCTCTTTGACTTAGATATCTCCCCTAACGATCTGTAATAAACATATTTAATATATATTAATATCGGTAAAATACCTATGTTTCTCCAGATTCATATCTGCATGCGTCCATGTAATATCCTACATAAATTATACAGCTACACCCATCGAAGTTTGGCTGAAACTTCAAACTGAAAATTATGGCAAGACAACATATTTTGGTAATGAATTTGATTATCTGTGGCAATAATTGCTCTTCTTTTATCTTTTCCATGCTTTGGTTTGCTCTGCAGCCAGCTCAGAGGGAACAGAAAAGATAACTCCGCTAGGCGAATTAAACGTTTACGTGGCTAAAAGGAGTAAAATCCTAACTCGGTCAGACCAGGGTTCTATGCACCACATTGGCACTGCACAAATCCAGCTAATTTCATGCCTACTATACTACTCCCAGGATGCGCTCTACAGTGCGAGTAACAAGTAAAATGTTCTGCTGGCGAGTAACAGAGGCAAAGCACTTGCCGGTTTGCGAGTGTTTACTATATTCTGGATTTTAGCTTATCACACTTCGGTCTAAAAAAGGATTTAGCTTGGCTACAATTCTATCAATAACGTGCTGTTTTCTGCTCAATATAGTTTGACTTTCCACATGTTTTCTTTTTAAATTCATGGAATCATAAAGACGTTGTTTTCTCCAATCTCGGCTATACCAGTGTAAGAGACTAATGTATGAAAATGTTTTGTTTAATTCTTTGCATGAACATCAATTTGCTACCTAACTAGCGATAATTTTTATTGCCGTTTCATTTTTTAATGAAAAGGTGTTTGCAACTTTTTTCTTGTCATAAATTTACAGTATATCATTATATTGCTAGTTGGGTAACTAATTGTTGCAAGAAATTAAACTGAACATAATACAGCAACTAATTTTATGTGAATGGCTGGTAATTTTTTTCTCTCACTAGCCAAAAATAACTAAATATTTTAAGCCGAGTAGAGCCTTGCAAAGGCGGGTAAACCCACTTTAGCCAGGTGCCCCAGTTCACATGTAAACGCAATGTTAAAATTCAGTGGAACCAGGATACTCCAATAGACAGGTTATGCCAATATAATGCGGCTAGGCGGGTTATCATTCTCACTGTAAACAAGGTTTAAGATGGAACCTAAACTTTAAAGTACAAAAGCGTAATTGTAAACATCAAAGTCGTATTAAATCATAAACAAAGTTGTAGTCATAGTGCACCATCATTAGGGAGCTTAAGATGCAGACGTTTTCGACGCGACGGCGACGTGAAGACCGATTTGGATTGGGGCGAGTTGTCGAAAATC
>JAOEJH020050540.1:0-10481 GCA_025448215.2 Palythoa grandis
AATCTTACCTGGAGATGGCGAGCGTATAAATCAGCGGTAAAATGATCAGAACAAACTTTGCAATTTTTTTTCCTCTAGTTGGAAGGTTTCTTTCCAACCATTTTAGGTTTACAAGACACAGCTTTCTTCTCTTTCTGTTTGTCACTGCATTTGGAAAATGACTCCGGCTAAGATATTCATAGTTTTTGAAAGTATTACTGCAACCCACCGCGAGGCAAAAAACCATGGTGCAGCGAAAGTTTCAACCTTGCGGCCAAGAAAAGTGTGCCACCATCGACGTCACAGAAAATCAGTCACATGACCGAATTCAATATGGCGGATTCCTTGTCCGTTTTTGCCAAAGTTTAGGCGCTTGTTTAGATGGCTAGAAGAAAAATCAAGCCAAATGACATACATTTTCTGAAACCTGAAAAAGGTATCTTTCATTGAAGGTTAACTTCAAAATAAGTGTGGTTCCCCTTTAAGCTATGCCATTATCACAGGTTTTCAAACAGTGCCTCGTGGCTGACAAGGTAGCATTTTTTCAGACCCATTTCTTAAGTTCTTAAGTTCTTCATTATTCAATGTTAAAGCATTTCTCAGGATCGTTTTGACTGAAGTGCACCTAGACACCCATGAAATAAGACCATTAGCAAATAGAAATGACTTCATTCACAAATGTGTGCCTCTGTTGACAATCGAATAATCTAGTGGGTGCATAATGACGGAGCATTGAAAAATTACATGATGTTACCCTTAAACTAGCAGCGTGAAAGTGTTTTCGCACTATGGTATTGTCCGAAAGAGATTTGCCATAACTTTTTCTAAAAACAGCATCTGTTTTGTTCCTGAGTAATGGAAAGCTTTCTCTTGTTAAATTCGTCGTCAACGAATAAACCGCAAAGAAACGAATTCCACTATAAAACTTTATTACTGCCACTTCCTTTTCTGGTTAATAAGCAGAATTCACCACAGTGTTTTCAAGGGAAGCCATTAGCCATTGGGCACGTGACTAAAGACGTTCGCTTGCAGAAGTAATCGATTACATGGTTTTCATTATCAATTACGAAAACAAACGGAGCCATTGGGAGATTTATAATTCAGTAGAAAGGCCCGATTGACAGTTATTGGCGATAATGAAAATTTATCATGCACAATTACTCTTCTTTGTTTTGAACTGCGCCCGCAACTGTTATTTTTAATGACATAAGGAGCTTAACTACAGATGTTTTCAATTGTTTAACACTAGGCCCACGTGTCATTGTATAATTAGTTATCGCCCGGTTTGATCTGAGACTAATCGGGATCAGTGTCTGTATTCCATTGTCTTGCTTGTTTGGCTGTTCTATTTCTTCTTTGGATCACATGTCTTCAAAATTGGCAAGCATTGTTTACTAAACAAAACCAAACATGCATTGGAACATAGAACATCAAACGTTTCTGACACTTTGTGGGTTCTTCATTGTCATCTCGCAGAAAACATTCTACCATAAAATCTATTTTTCTCGGCTTGTATTTCGCACGCCAGTCCATATTTTTTTAAGTCAAAGAGTCATGAAAATAGAAAGTTTCACACCAACACAGCAAATCGAATCTAGACGCGATGAATTCGTTGTTGTGGAAGAAACAGCCCATCTAGTGCGTCTGCCACATAAGTCATTGTTCATCCCATCTGTTGCAAGTCTGCTAGGAAGGGCAGTTTTTTCCCCAGTTTTCTGAAACTGCCTACACTAACCTGCTCAATCATAGGTAATCATGGCAAAACACTTGTTGCGCTGGGATGAGCCACACAACAATGACACTGGATTCTTAACTATTCTTATGCTGTTAGCTAAAGAAATCTAAGCGAGAATATTTGAAGTACGACAAAATGCTAATACCTCCGTCAAGTAAACATTAACGCGTGCAATGAATTAGTCATCGCGGCACGTGCCGTACTGTGCTTAAGATAATACCACGGAAAAGGGTGTTAATTCTAACAGGTCAGCGCGCTTGCATAAGATTAATTTTTTCACACTGCGTCCATTGTTTTAAACAGGATAACGTCGCTGTTTCTAGTTAGAACAGTTTTTTCCGCTTACCAATATCTTGCATTAAAACTTCAATCAGACTTGAAAAGCTATATATATTCTTGTTTATTTTTTTTCTTTACTCCGTTAAAAATCAACAAAGATCGCCGCTCTCTCGCCACATTTTGATTATGATCGAAATTTTGCAATCATTTTGTGACATCTTGTGCCTCATAGAGAAAATGAGTGCATCCAAACTCTGAAGAAACCTTTGTTACGTAATGAGTATAGTGATTCTTTTGGATAATAAAACAAACCTCTGACAGTGTTTCTATAGTAACACGTCTCCTTTGTAGTTATTTCTACAAAATGCATCCTTCCCTACGAGCGGAATAGTTCTTGCACACTTAAGTCCAAAATCCCCTACTTTTTAAATTGAAAAAAGTTATATATAGAAAGAAAATTGTTACGCACTGGGCATTTCTTCAGCCCTTAGGTCAGTAAAGTCTAAACCGAATAAGATATTCTCTCCAATCAGTTTTAAACCCGATTCACACTACACAAAAATTTTTAGTTCGGCCTGGGTAAAAATGGGATGTCAGAAACGTTTTCATTCATACTTCACTTTTATCCCTCCCAAAAACTTATTTTTCTTCAATTTGGTGTAGGTGCGAAACTCTGAACAGCAGGCAATCCGCCCATTCATTCAAAGCATATCGCCAACCAATAGGAAAAACGTTCTTCAAGACAAAAAATTATAGGTTTGGCCCTAGGAAGCATTTACATTTACGATTTTGTACGGGCCGTACCAATATTTTTGGCTACCGTGCCAATTTACCAGCACATACAGCATATTTTAGTAAAACTAAGTAGCAATAAACGAGTAAAATCTTTAGTGAGTACCGCGCCGAAAAATGTGACGCAGAAAAGAGCTCATTATGAAAAATTTATCAGAGCCGTATTCCAATTTTGGGTAGCAGTAGACATATTTATTTCCGTAACGAAAATTCCGTTATTGAACTAAGCTGTTTGCCGGATGAAAAGAGATTCTTTTTTAACGTGCTTCTGGAAAAGCTTTTCCGCAGAAAGGAAAGAAAGAGGCTTCCTTTCAAAATAAGTTAATCAAATAAACTAGATTTACATGCAATGATTGAGCGATAATTTCTGCAATGTCCATTGATTCTGGTGTTTCGCATTCTTTATCGAACGCTGTTCAAATGTTCTAGTGTATTTTTGTCGGGATAAGACAAAAACACGTGACAGTCGTGTCGCAGAGGTTTTTGACTTGACTTTTCGAAAATTAAGTGAAATTCTACGGTACGTTCGAGAGTTTTACTAGTGAGGTCGACGCGGTTAAATTTTTCCTATCCGAAGCTCTTTTGGCAGATTTTTAATAAAAGAAGAATTTTTACAATGAAGTTCTAAATTTTTAGTCAGTGTTATCCACAGAGATGAACATTCTAACAAATTTATCATAGAATGCTGTCTTTAGCAACGATATTATTCTTTAGAGCCGAGGCGCTCATTTGCAAAACGATTTAAGAAACGATCCCTGATCTAAATTTTATCTTTGCTGTTCAAAAAATATCGACCTAAAACTGAAAACTCTGATTACTTCTTGTATCGAAGCACAATATATTTTAGGCAAAATGGCAGTGAAACTCAAGTTTTTATCGTTTGATAAGTACTACGCAAGTCTTCTATTGTAAATAACTTTTTTTTCTGTTATATATTTCGCGGTTGCTTCTTTCCACGCCAGTAAACTTTTATGTATTTAGATATAGTTGTAAGAGTGGGCAGAAAAACTAACTTGCGCCATTCACTCAAATAATATATGAAAAGGGGAGATTATCAAACAGGGAAAGTAACCACTTTCTGTAAGCAAAAATTTCAAAGTTGTTGTAAGCGTTTATTGTTTCTACTGTTTGCCGGATCAAAAGGTTTTTGTTTAAGGGATCCGCTTGGAAAGAAAGGCGCAGGCTATATTGGAGCCACGAAATCCCATTCTAATAGGTGTAATGGCAAACCATTTATCATGATGTCAAAACTAGTGGGTGGAGTTTACAAATTATTAAAGAACAGACAATTATCAGTAAACACAGAAATGGAATCATTTTAACACCAGAGTGAACTAAATTAACTATAGCACTGCTTATAAGTGTCTTCAAGAGCAGAAATACGACTAAATCCGCCAAGACAATTTTTGTTTCGGACACTGTTTCAGAAAACTGGCTAATAAAGATGTTTATAGATTTGCTGTGCGAGGGAAAAGAAAAAAAATGAATCTACGGACGGCATCTGCTAAGAAATGGAAATTATCGTCCTTAAAGGCGCGAATTTTTTTTTTTTTACGGAACTTAATCAAAACATATTCAGGTGTTCGGCTGGTTTTTATTCCCACGTGAGAGTAAAAGTGCTAGGGGAAATGAGTTCTCTGGTGGCAGTTAAACTCAAAAACCATTTTCAAAAAAAAAAAAAAACCAAAAAAGCAAGTTTTAAGAAGTTCAAAAAGCAATTATCGAGTGACTATACACTGGTATCATCAGAACATGGCAGTACCATTCAAACTAAGTGTTTGCTCTGAATTACACAACAATCAATCTAAGATATTGATAAGTTTCTGTTATAAAATGAGACTATATTACAGTTTGAGTTAGCATTCAGTTTATTATGAAGCCAAAAAACAAAATATATTATCTTTGTTTCAAAAAAAGCGCGGCGGCGTGCTTTTAAAAATCTGTGTGTGGAGGAATTGCGCTCAACGCTATATAAAGAAATGATAAATTATTTATATAAAATGTTTGTTTCACTACCTAGGCTAGAGATCAAAAGATTAAGTGATCAGCCTCATGGTGCATCCTCATTATCATAAACGCGAAAACAAACACGCTCCAACTCCGAATCGGTCTACCGATAACAAGGGACTCTAACATACTCCCGAGCAGAAATTATTTTCTACCGCATACGCGCGCCATTTTCGCGGGGCGACTCTATCTATCTCCAAAACACAATCTGAAAACAAATTTTCTCATAGATTTTTGGGAAAAGAACCACGCAACAACACCATAACAAAGTCAAAACTGCTGAATGCTATTTTCTACTAATTGTATTGTAGTTTTCCTAATGGCTCAAAGGCTCGCAAAATGTTAATTCCATGAAGTTTTCTTAGGAGGCGTGGTACACAAATAAAAAGCATGAAAACCTAAATTTGCTGGAAAAGATTAAAATGACAAAATGACAAAACAAAAAGAAGTGATTACTAGTTTTATAGCCTCGTCTGGTCCAGCGCAGAAAGTATTCTTTACAACAATGAAAACAATTTGTTTTGTTTTCTGTTTCAATGGCGATAGATAAAGCCTTAAGAAACAAAGAAAACACTTAAGAAATCCCAACGTAGAACTACGCGTGGCAGAAATACTCTTTTCAACTTCGTTTCTCCCTCGAAATTTCCCGAAATTTTGAAAATACTCGAAGCAAGACCAAAATTCGTGCTGTAGTTTCAGTTTTACACTTGACGTTGCTGTGTTCAGCAGGTGTGACCAATTAGAAAACTGCACATGCGTAGAAATTTTCCGAGTTTTTCTTTTGGCGTTAGAGTGATGAATTATACATCGCACGTGTGTTGATCAGACTCAAACAGATGTCGGTCATAATGAACTTCATAACGCTCAAGAGAAAACGAAGTTAGGAAGAGAAAGCGAGACTAAAACATTGTAAACTTCATTTGAAACAAATGAAACTTTTCTATCTTCGATAACCAAAGTTTCCATCACATTACTCAGATATGTAAACTTGTTAAGAACCGGGGACAAACCGCCGAGAAAGCGATTCCCTTGAAATTTGCATTTGGTTCAATATATCAATATCGAAGATTCGATATTAAACTTCACCAACCTTAGCTTAATACACTTTGTTTTGTTTTGAATTTTGTGTTTGTTGAAACAGAGCAGTTTGAAGGTGCGAGAAAAGACTGCGACAAAACTATCGCTGATCTTCGATCTGGCTTCATCACACAAAGCACACACCTCTTGTGGCTATGTTTTGAGATTTCCTTCGTGTTTTGTCCGACGCAGTTCTAAAATAAAGCCTAGCGCTTGTTGTCAATTATCATGAAGAAATTGTAAAAACAGTCGGAAAATTGCTTAATAAAAAAGAAAGTGTTTGTAGACAACGGACATTCTAAAAGGCCATAAATGAAGTGACAAAATTTAGATGAGAACTGAATCCCTAAGCTGCGAACGGTGTTCGTTATTCAGCGACCGCACGTTATAAAGGAAATTGATTTCGAAAAAAAGATCAAGCTGGGATAGTTATTTATTAAAATTTGCTGGTTGAGGTCTATTCGCAGTTTCTCCCACTGCTTGCATTGGCAGTTATTGTGTAGTCTGAGCCAATCAGGACACAAGATTTTTGACACTCCAAACTCATAAAAACAAGCCAGGAATTAGCACAACAAACAAGGCAGCGGTTTTTCCTCAAGGTTATCCAGTATATATTGCCTTAAAACGCCTGCCCCGAGAGCAGTAATAGGTTAAGTCTAGTTTGGTACACAGCAAGGGAAAAAAATTAATCCGCCGGGAATGTCTGCCATTAAGGAAATCCCAAAGTCCTCCGCTTTTTCAATTCCAACAACAACAACGACTATTTGTTACCCACAAGTGGATGAAGATACTGAAAACTCCGAGGTTACCAGCAATTGTGGAAAACTACAGCTTCTAACACCAGTGCTGGGCACACGTAGACGTCGAGCTAACACGAGCGCTAAACAAAAAGAACCTGCTGTTGTAGCGAGGAGGAACGCTCGAGAACGAAAACGAGTTAAACTGGTAAACGATGGCTTCACTCGTTTGCGAAAACACGTCCCAACGGACCCGAAAAACAAAAAACTTTCTAAAGTGAAAACATTACGAAGTGCTATTGAATATATAAGGCATCTGCAACAGTTACTAACCCAGACTAACAAGCTGCCCAGAAACAGTGACCAGGAGCAAGAAACAGCTGTCTCTAACACAAATTGGATACCCGGCGACTTTGTAAGTATTGAGTTTTCCCGCCATATTGTAACGTCTTGCGGTCATCGCCATTTTGACAGTGAGTGAAGTTGTGTGCACGAAAGAAAAAAAATAGATTACATTTAGCCCGCTTGATTGATTGTACTTTGTACAAATGTTTGCCATCGTTCGCAAACTAACTTAAGGAAAGCATTTGTAAGTTGAGTTCAAGAATTCTTTTTCTTACAACCGGATTTTGTAATTTCAAAAGAGATGAATAGAAAGCGTTTGTCGTTTTCCTAGCTGTTTTGAAAAATTCTATTTCGCACGATGGACTTTCTAACTAGCTAACTTTATTTCTATCTCCAAGCCTCAAAAATAATTTGAGATGGTTTAGAATCACCAAGGAACGAATCGGTAGCAATAGATTCTGTTTCATTTTCTTTAATAGTTTCTTTTATCAAAATATCTCACATAATAACTTTTATTGAATTTCAAATTGCAAGTGAAAATTATATATTTTCTTGTTCCTGTTCAACCATATCAGAGTTCATTGGTTATCTTGTTCGAACCATGCAGTAAATAGAGAAACACTCAATAAATAGAGTGAACGAATTGCATGCAATAGTAGAATTTTCTAAATAAATTTATGGTAACGCCCAATTTTTTTTCTTTTACGGCCAGCGACTCGACAGCAAAATACCAATATTGTCACTGCTAGATTTACTTTAAGAGTTATTATAATTTCTTCGACCTAACACCAGTCGTTTTACTTCTGTACAGAAACGCGAGGTTGAATTCACAAAAAACGTTTATGAATGTTCAAACTCAAGCATGCGATCGACGAATTCACAAGGAAGCTCGTTTTGAGTTGCGATGACTTGATGCAGGAGAGGAAATTTTCTCACGAACAGGAATTACCTGAGAAGCAACACAATTGGGAAGTGTTGCGAACATGGAGTAAGCCCTGAAAAACAAAGGAGATCAAAACCACAAAGATTGATAAAGATCTTTACGAGAACCTAGAGGTTTTACAAGATGAATTATTCAAATTGAATTCGAATGGGGATTTTCCGAACATTGACTGAGAGTCATATTCGCCCGAGCAACCGTTTAATACGCCATGGCCCAATTTCCTCTGCATTTGAAGGAGAATAATATAGGCCAAAAATTTTAAAGACAAAAGGCGAAGGAAAGAAAATAACTAAAGAAAATATATATAAATACATATATATTAGAACCAAAGATTTATAAGAAAAGAATTTATAATCATCTGCTACAAATGTACCTGAGAAGCGAAGCGAACAATTCTTGGCGTCTTCTTCTGACTATAAATACTTTAAAATACAATGTTTTTGTAGCAAAATCCATAGAAAATAAATTATTCTCTTACATCGCGTTTTCCTTTTTTAAATAGCCTCAATGGTTTACTGGAAATACTTATAGATAACGCTGTTTTCTTCTGATCGCACCGGGAAATTATTTCAGCGGAACTAATGTTGAGAATTCTGAAGTAGTGATCAGAGGTTCTAGGGTATTTAAATCTTAAATGAACTGTTCCAAAACACAACTATTGTTCGAGTTAAAATGTCGTACAGAGAATTAAAATATTTGGCGTTACCCTAAACAATGAAGTAAAAATTTCTGCGCGAAAAGAGCTCGACTTGATATGCCGCAAATTCATCAACAATCAATAATTTATCTGCAACGACTGGTGGAAGATACCTGCCAATTCACATCGAAAAAGCTAAAATTAATTTGTAAATTGTAGGAACTTTATACTCTCTTCAGTTCTGTACGGCTTTATTCTTTTCATTTCGTTTTAGAAAGAAGTCTTCTTTTATCTAGAATGAAAGAAATCGCGAATAATGAAACAAAACAACAAAAAAGTTGATAATTTTAATCTCTTGAGTTGAAAAGATCTCTGAATTTTCAATTTTCAATTTGTGCTCTGCAATCAACTGCAACCTTATAACAAATTTTTGCCACTTTCTAGTTCATTAGAGACGTTCTTGTAAATGTGGATATTCGTGCTTTTGAAATGTCTTGTGTATATTTTTTTAATTCTTGCTTGTGGCTTGTGGATATGACAGCTTCCGAGTGTGTCGATCAAAAAGAGACACGTGCCATGCACAATTCACCAATCATCATTAATGCTAGTTCTAATTACAGTTCTGCAAACAATTCGATTGGCCAGTTAATTCGATTTCATTGTATACACAATTTAGGATGAGCTATTGTTCAGGCAAAGAACCCATTTCTTCTCCATGTTCTCAATATGTGAGCGGATGTGAGAAGAGCCGAATGTTTAATCAAGACTTGCGAATCGCAGATAGTTATCGTGCGGACTTTTCATTCATTTACGCGGTCTGTTAATGGAGCACAGCTTCGCAAAGAGTGCCGCATAACTGCGCCCATGTTAGGGCACTATTTGTCGATAAAAGCCAACAAAGTGTACGCAGAAAGAAATTTTTTTTGTAGAACTCAAGTTCTGGACGCGCAGTTTTTTTTTTCACACTTAAGACCTCATATCGCGGGCCATTAAGAATATTTCTTTGCCTTCCAGGAAGTGGATGCACCCATTGTTCTCTTGAATAAAAGATTCATTATCATAAACAGAATTTCTTGCTTGTGTTAATTGGGCAGGTGCGTCGAATTCTAATTGAAGTAGAATTTTCTCACACAACGAAATTGCATGTTAACCGAAGAATTTTAGATTTTTAGATTTTTAAAGGCAAAACCGCCAAATCTGAACATTTTTTAGATTACTCTTGTTAAATTAAAAATAGTTTTTTATTTACTGTCAAATGTAAACCACAAAATTGTCAATTTAAGAAAACGTACGACACGTTTGCTTTGAAAAATGGTTCAAATAGCGCGGTAAAGTACCTCGATGTCCATAAAAAAACAACTTCTATGGTTTTAGTACGCGTTTTGGTGCAGAGTAAATTTTCCGTGAGTTAAAGAGCTAAACTTGGGCTAAATAATAATTAGTCATGAGGCCGTTGTAAATGGGGATCAGAAAGGTTTAGGAGAAATTGTCATAAATCATTCAAAAGTTCTATTACGAAAAATAGCGACTGAATATGAAATATTACATGAAAACACATGTATGTTTTAGAATATGATTTGAGAAGAAAATGTAATCACAAACCAAAAAAACAATTAATAATTCTACAAAAGCGTACTTTACAAGCCTAGTATTAGTTTTCCTCACTCGTCTTTGTGTTCTGATGGCATTAAAATTGCTTCGTTTTGTTGTTCGCGCAGACGAAATTCCACTGATAATGTCCAAGCTCCAATTATTCGGTTCATTAGACGTAATTGGCAATCTCGTCCTGCCAAATGTACGCCAAGTAAAATTTATTAAAGAATAACCGGTTCCTTTGAAGACGCCGGAGATTTATTTTTTTTCATCCATGAGTTCTTTCTAGCATAGCTCCACCGCGGATTCTAATTTCAACACAAACCGCGAAAAGAGGCAATAGGCTGAAATTAAATT